>KE605164.1:0-12531 GCA_000444245.1 Botryllus schlosseri | reverse complement strand
GCTCGCAGTTACCGAAGCGGACCAAAGTGGGTTGCTGGCGTGGTGACGGAAATACTGGGGCGTGTTGTGTACATTATAAAAACAGATCATGGGTATTGGAGAAGGCACAAGAACCAACTCCAACCACGCTTGATTTCCACTGGTCATGATAATGCCACACAGGAAGTTGCTCAGCCGCAACAGTCACAAGCTGAGCAACCATTGGTTAGGAACAGGGCACCAGGTCCTGCAGCTAGTCCTGCCCGTACGACGGGTAGACGTTCTCCTCTTAGGAATAGGAGAGCCACCGATTTGTATAGACCTACGTAAATGTGGGCAACCCTCTTTACTTACAGGGGAGGACTGTTATGTTCATTTACGTTCGGTGTCGTACAACTCTTTCTTTCTATAGGATTAGTAATTACAGACAATCATTATTTCCTCGTGTGTCGTGCTTTTATTTATACCCTGTGTTCTGTTGTCTCGTGGTCTTTTCGTTTAACTGCACTCTGGATCGTGTCGCTGCCTTATCGTTATTCTGCTGTTTAATATACTGGTTTCATATTGCAACCTCGTCGCATTGAGTTATTGTTCAAACAAGATCAAGAACATAACAGATACTGTGTTTTGAAATGTTTTAAAGCTGTTTCTAAGGCGCTTCAAAGGCTGTTTTAAAGCGCGCTCTGACTCGCTTATATGCGCCTTGCAGGAACCGTGACTCTAGTTTTGAAGAGGTCGTACGACTTCTGTCTAGAGTCTAGACAGTGACGTACTGTCTAGACAGGTCATCAAGAAGTCGAGCTACAGTTCAAGAGAGAACTAGCGGACCAGAAGAAGAGAAGACTCGACGAGACTTGACTCGAGAGAGAGAGTCAAGACCCGAGGAGGATAAGATTCAACGAGAATTGACTCCGAAGAAGAGTCAAGACTCGAAGAGGGAGGAAAAGACTCAACGACACTTGACTCGGGAAGAGGAGTCAAGTCTCGAGGAGGGAGAAGGTTTGACTCAGGTGACTCGAAGGTGACATCCGTGGAAAAGAACAGAGAGAGTAGTAATTTTAGCCTAGTACTACTACCAATAAACACGTCAAAAGTTAGCTACAACTCAAGGCTTAATATAACTAAATACTCCTAACCGTTGAATGAACCGAAACGATGCTCAACAAATTTGGTTCTATTCTAACCAGTGGAAGCGGAGTTATTGCCGTCGAAAAATTTGGATTTGAAAAAAATAGTCTTTACGGTGAGTACAAAACAATATATAAACAAAGAATCGGTCACCGTATACTATTTTACTCAAATCCAAATTTTTCCACGGCAATAACTCCGCTTCCACTGGTTGGAATTGAACCAAATTTGGTGGGCATCGTTTCTATAGACAGCCTAACACTTTCATGGGGTGAACCGAAAATTTTCAAGTTTTTTATTATTTATTTTTATATGATAAATAGAAACTTTCTTCTCCTGTAGCAAAGCGGTTACTGGCTGGAATTGAACAAAATTTTGTGTGTAGACTTGAATTAGGTAACCTAACAATTTTATCAAGTAGCCAGTACGATTTGAGAAAAAAAGCCATTTTTGAAGAGCCCTACTGTACACACACGCTCCGAGTTGTGTGTGGAATGTCGCTGACGAGTCTGCACTGAAGAGGAACTTGATCAGATTGTCGAGTAAAAATCTGCAGAAAATGAGAAAAGCGATTTAGAAATGAGGTATGCCCTTTTTATAGCTTTCTGATATTTATTTACTGTGACACCGATCTTTCAGCTAATGTCTCGAACCTTTGGTTTTTGAAATAATTTTTTCATTTATCTTATCTTTATTTAGCAGAAAGTCTCCTGTTCACTAAAACTACTTCTAATATTTTATAATTATTAAATTCCTGCTGATGTTCGGGATATTTTTGAAAACGATCCTGAGCTGCGACATCTTGTTCCTGTGTTATTTCTGTGATATCCATCAATTTAGACGACTTTAACGAACCGGACGATCATCACCCTTCCTGATTCGAGCATCATCCGATTGTTTCCGCTTGTACGATTATGACCGAAAAGCTTCGATATAGTCCGAAGGCTTTTAAAAATAATATCGCTCTTTTTAAACATTGATGTCTATTGGATTTACTGAAACATTCCAGTTTTACCGCACGTGTTGTAATGCCAGGTATTTTGATATTAGGACCAACAACCATATTTTGTCTCTGAGCAAAATGACGCCATGCACATTATGGATATCAAGTTCTCTATACATACATGAGTATAATAAACCTAATAAATTCGCATTACACGTTGCATTTTTATTATCATACAGTAAAAGAATTCCAAAAAATATCAGTTACAATCAGGGCTTCGGAGCTGGCACACATTTTTAACTGCTCCGGCTCCGGATATCTCTTCTATGATGAATTAGCTTCGGCTCAAAGCTCCGGAGCTCATTGATACCGCTGCTCCAGCTCCAGCTCCGGCTTCGGCTCCGTAAACAATCGAATTGCTCTGTCATGTAGTCAATAACTACCGTTGTGCCCGGGGGCTGTCGCGCCGAACCGTTTTTTTTTGTGTGGGCATGCACAGTCCTGTTACGTCATAATTACACTATGTCGACTGTCGAAAACGTCATAGTCGCATGGGAACTCACCCCACGGCATTGCTGCGTACCACATCAAACCACTAGTGTGGCGTTTTAATACCGACGCTGCACCTGATAAATCAAGCCACACAGTTTACTTTAATCTTGAAATTGAGGGATTGTTCAAGTGTAACTGCAGCAAGCGCAATATGAGCGCATGTCGCGACCAAAGATTCGCTTTCTGCATATATGCAATGGGGTGAAATTGAAATTGATGCGCTCATTACCAGTCCGCCCGGTGTTGAACAAGTTCAAGTTTTTTCTTCAAAAGAACCGAATAAATGCAGAACTAGGTTCTGTATCAGTTATGGCACAGTGCACATGGATTAGGTTGGAGGGATACTCAACTCTAGAAAGTGGAATGATACTCTGCCAGGAAAGCTGAAGACCTAACAATATTGTGTACAGAGAACAAAACATTTGAGGGGCTGCACTGGTATAGACATGAACAAATTATTAGAATTGACAGCAAGATGACCAGCAAGACATTAAAATGAGAAATAGTGTAGTTTCTTAGGCTGTAGTGACCAGGGTTGTAACCAAGTCACATGGTTCCGAGTCAATCTTAGTTTTGTGGTTTTGACTCGAGTCAAGTCGAGTCATTTTTAATTCACCACGAGTCGAGTCCGAGTCCAAGTCACCGCTTAAATGGTCAAGTCCGAGTCATAGTGTTATGACTCGAGTCGAGTTGAACATGACTTCGATACTGTGACTTGGACTCATGTTTTCAGCCCTGCTTGGGTGATATCGAATTCCTTGCTTTCCAAACATGCTTAGTTTGTCCCTATCAGAGTCTTGGCACATGTTTATTTAGGCAGATAACGGACAGTACCTGGCCTCATTTACCGATGCTACATATAGACGACACAGGCCGCCAATATGATAACTTAGATCTTAAAATCACATATCTGTCTTGTCAGTCTGATACATCACAAATACAAGCATTCAGTTTTTATTACGAGAACATCGACGACAGCTCACAAATAGCTGATAGAGAACCAACGAATTCACGTCTACATACTATCTGATACAGAACCAACGAATTCACGTCTAGATACCAGCTGATAGAGAATCAATAGATGCATGTTTCTGTCTTGAAAGGTATTTTCACCAGGCCAGCATGTTGCAAAAGCGTGCATGCAGCTATATGTGCACTTGTGCAGTGACAAAAGAACAGATACCTTTTGATATTACTGAACGCTTTCCCAATTGCATTACAGACTACAGACTACATCGCAGTTACAGCATTGGAGAAATAATTGTACAACGATGCTGTTCAAAATTTTTTTCAAATTTTCCGACTACTTCTTAAAATTGTTAGATTGCATAAAAAACTCAACTTTGGCTCAATTCCAACCATTAGCAAGCAATGCTATGAGAGAAAATTTTGGATTAATTACAAATAAAGAATTTCGAATTTTTCCGGCTACCTCAAGATATTGTTAGATTGTGTAAAAATATGATTCATAGCAAATTTGGCTCAATTCCAACTAGATGAAGCGAAGTTATTAGAGTAGAATATTTTGGATATGAAAAAATAGTCGGCTGACTACTAGTATCTAATTGTATTATATGAAGGATCACTAAAATACTCCATATATTTTCAAATCCAAAATTTTCTCTAATATCATTGATTCTACTTTTTAAAATTGAGCCAGATTCAGTGTTCTTTTTATGCAACATAAAATTTTTATCAAGTAGCCACCCCGTAAAATAAAAAAGAAGTTAATTTTGAACAGCCCTATTGTACAAACATCACATCACAACATTAGCCATTCATTATCACTCATGTGCACAATGCACGTACCTAACAAAACGTCTAATGGACAGAGGTATGTGTGTTTTCAGAGACAGCAGATCAAATCAATGATGAGTTAGACTTGAAAAAATTCCAAAGTGGAAAGGAGATCCTCTGATATATTAAAGCGACATGGCCTCAGAATAGGGTTACCATATTTTTGTAACACAAATTCCGGACGCTTTTTAGCGCCCGCTAGCGAATTTTAAAATGAGGTATGAGCACATCGTCGATCAATATGACGTCACACTAGCAAAGCTTTGTCTATCGACTAGAGGTGATCCCGATCCGGTTCAGGAGTACGTGGTTGTGTGCTGTAAGTTGTAGCCCGGGACGAGGCCACATTTTTTCAGCCCCCTCCCGCCAAAATAAACACTGATCTTAGGCCCACCGTAGGTTAATCGATGCAACTTTTTGGGGCTTACTATATGCCATCTGCTTTCTATATGCACCTGGTCGTTAAATGGTTTGAATGAATTATGTCAATGATATTGGTTCTTCTATATATGATTTCATCCTCTCTCCGCCCACGTGATCAGAGTTAGCGGTAGAGCTGGTGGAGGATTATGACTTCGAAAATGCAAGGAGCGTAATTGAACATAGTAAAGTCATGCTCATGTCACATCGATATGATTATTTATCAACCTAATGCCTGTGCGCACTGCACCACTGAGCTATATCAACACCACAAACCTGGTGGTTTACAACCGTTTATGGTCGCGACTCCATTTCCAATATGAAAATCTTCCGGGCCCAGCTCAAAAATTGATAAACTGATTACTAGGGCGTTTTTTTTTACCTAAAAAAAGGAGAACTTTGACCTAAAAAAATCAAAATTTTGACTTTTTTTACCTAAACAAACTGAATTTTGACCAAATTTTGACCTAACGAATGCAAATTAGGTGTTTTCCCACATAATGTTAAAATTGTACAACTTATCTTTATTTCTGGTTGGAACTGGCTGTCCTAACGAAGTAGTTTGGCCTGAAAAAACGTTTTTGGCTTAGAAGCAGGCAACTTTTTACATGAAAAAAAAATATTTTAACGAAATCTGGCCCTATGAAGAATTCCAGTGGTTACAATACGTATTACGGTAGAAATAATTACAAAAATTTGTAGTACAACGAGAGATACTTTCCTACATTCTTGGGTAGAAAGTGCATGTCCTTACTAAGAAGCTTTCCAAGGACGTTCGATAGCAGCAGTTGTTGGCTGACAACACTCAAGTTGCATACACTGCTGGTGACATATCGTGTTGCTTCATTCTGACAATGTTGTCTACATCACAATTTTTCATCATGCACTTCTTAATAGAAAAATGATGCAATGCCCAAGAAGTCTTTCTTCAGTTAGGATATTGCGGTACGTTGACCATAACACCAGGTCTACCTATTTGTTTTATTTTATTTGATATTGTTCGCTCCGTAGGAATCTGTTTAATGAGATAGTTCTATAGTACTCAAGTGTTTATAACTTAAACCGTTCCGAGCTTATGAGCAATTCGGATTTTGTAATATTCGGAATTTACGGAATTACAAAATCAAATGTGCGCCTCGAATCGGCGAAGATATAATTATAGCTATATAGCGGCGCAGAATAATTACCGTATGGATACTCACTGCCCGTAGTTAACGACCATGCATATTAGAATGCTACGCCGCCGATACAATGTTACAAATGTTCATGCATCAGTAGGTCATAATAGTTTTGTATCTTTTAAACGAGATATATTTTATATTAATATCCATTCCGCACTGAGAATCGATATGTCCATGCGCCGAATAGCCCAGTCCTCGCAAACTTAGCCCAGCGATATACGGCAGGCTCGCAATACAGTCAAGTGACAATATTATTGACCTATAAACTTCAAAAAATTTTATGGCTAAGATCAAGTGTCGTCGCCTCCTACGTTACTCCACCGAAGACGCTGCCGACGCCGGACCAATCAACTCGACCAGAAGATTTCTCGACCGCCTCCGTCTCAGCAGCCGCTTGCCGCGCCTCTGCCGCCGGTCATTCACCACCATCTTCTGCTACAAACGTTGGACTCCCCGGAAAGGTTAGTTATTCCGGAGCTACAATTCCAACGCCGGCCAGAGATTCCTTGTTGCTCAACTAAGGCGTAGCCGTCTACGCTGCAACAAGGAATAAGCAACGAAGAAGTCTATCAATTCCTTTGCTTTTGCCACGGTACGGTGTGATTTGAACACGTCGTTCAACCACCGGAGTGATCTTGGATCGCTTGCCTTAACTGTTCGACTTTAGCAGAAAGGCTGCCGTGTGCAACTCTGGTCGAGGCCCTACACGTCGGGATTCCTCGCCACCTCGCTGCAAATCAAGCACAAAGCAGCGAGAAGAACTGCCACGCCGTCCTAAAGAAGAAGATCGGGAGCGGAATAACATCAATACCGCTTCAAAAGGACGGCCGAAGATCGACGGCGAATCGTTTGGACTTAACATCAGTATCAACAGAGAGCCGTCGATCTGCAAATGCGAGGAAAACTCGGGTGTTAACGCGCATTCGTAAGGTAAATTTCGTTTTTACCGTTCGCGTTAACATACGTGTAGGGCGTAGCAGTAGCGCTGCTGACGCGGGGGTAATTAAGTCCGACGTGGGTATTAGGGATGGTGTGAACCCCTGAAAGGTTCAGGTTCGTGTGAACGCGAACCTTTTTAAAAGGTTCTGTGTGAACACGAACGTGAACCTCATGACGTCACGTGACGTCATATTGCTAATTCCAACCCTGTCTTTCAATGAAGTGATAGCCTATATTAATGTACACGATACCTAGTAGCGACGACTTGGGCCACATATTGCAACAATTCTGAAGTACATATTGGTGTTTTAAACGTCGCTAAATGTATCAACTGAGGCAATCAAAGGATATAATGCTACCATAAAATCAATATCTTTCGTCGCTTTGCCAACAATTTCGACGAGGACTTACCAGGGAATATGCACTTAGCCCTTATCGGTCTAGGCCAGACCGGACAATGTATTCAGTGTCTGAGTATTGCTACATTGATATTGATCAGAGTGTAAAATGGGTTTCTATATTTGCTACCGATATTACCTCATTAAGAAGTTATACAACAGTAGCCAACTCCTCAATCGCACAGATTTGGTTTTAATGATACAGTAAACATATGAAGTCCAGAGTGACCCCATACGCCTTCTCGAATTTTTACATCAGAAAACGATATCAATCTTGTTGATTGGTTGAATAAGTATCCTTCGCTGACTACGTATTTCGCTCGTGATGTTGTGTGATTGCGGGTCAAACTCACAGCAGAGAGTCACTGAATATTCACAAACGGAAAACTGGATAATTCGAGCAAACTTTTGTAACAAAGCAAGTAAAACATTTGAGATTGTCAAGGTGCATGCTCGTTTAGTGTTGATTTTGAATGCTGCCAGTGCCATGCATGGAGTGGCCCGCAGTTGAAATGCAATAAATTTGAACCAATGATGTTATAATGAAGTGAAAATTGCAATATATGAAACAGGTTCACAGTGCAGAACCTACCAAGGTTCTGTTGTGAACGCGAACCTCTAAATTTCCGAGGTTCACACACAGAACGCGAACGTGAACCTCACGTTCACACCATCCCTAGTGGGTATACAATTACGTCTGGCCTGTATCCTAACGCGTTCGCTATTCCTTCCTGAACCCTTGGTTAACCTTTGTATTGTCCCTTTAATTGTGCGTTACTATTTGTATATTTCGTCGCCTTTCCTATCCCTTCTAATAGCGAACGCTGGTGCAGGCCGCTTAGTCTTTGCTTCCAGTTATTGTCCCAATTCTCATTTCGTTACGTTTAATTGTATACTTGATCTGATCTTAGTTATATTAATATTCTGTGTAATAGGTCGCGACTCGGTCACCTTTAGGCCCAGTATCCGTACTATTTCTCGATGGCTAGCGGTAAAACTAGTCCTCTCGTTGTTCCTTACCACGGTCCAGGAACGAGCGTTGTTGTCGCATGTCCGAAACGAAATTGTGGTTTGTCGTTCTCGGTATCTGTTAAATTAACGGATCATTTGGCTTTTTCACACCGCCGTGACAGGTTTCATATGCAGTGCATGAAATGTCGTGTATTTTTTTCTGATTCGGAACACAATATGACCTGTCACTATAAGCGGTGCAAGGGCACGCGACAACATAGTTGGTATGCCTGTCCGCCTTGTGGAAAGTGCTTTAACCTACACTCTAAGTTTTGAAGTGTTGCTCAACCCGGAAAATTGAACACGAAACGTGATCCAAAAATTGAACGCCTAGAAGTGTTGCGAAGTGTTTAAATTAAAAGTGTTTACCTAAAAAGTGTTTAGTCTCAAAGTGGCTGGTTGACTAGTCACCAGAACGCAGGGCTCAAAATAAAATCAGATTTCATTTATTCATTAATAAATGACACTTATAATACCCAACCTGGGTGATTAAATACGTGCAAAAATTCAAATTTCCAATAGCTACTGTGACAGGGTTTCATAAATTCAAATCGGCAGTTGAAACCGTTTCCGGAATAGTCCATGAAATAATCATTAACATCACAAATGATTAAGAGCAAACTCACTACAAATATCATGCAACTCGATCAATCATGAAAATTAATGCATTGGGATAGTGATAACAAAATATCACATAGTATCTTAAACTTTCGTGACAGGGCATGGAATGATTACGTCCTTTAGCGGAAAACATGATCAACACTTCCTTAAAACTGATCAAATTATGGTTTGTAAATTTCTAATTTTATTATAAACAAACAAACAATGAATGTATCAGTATCAGTATCACTACCACCACCACGATAACCAACCATAAGTATTCTTTTACCACTAATGAAATCGGGCCTGCTCAACAGGCATCAAAAATATTCTAGTGCTTGCATTACAAGTATTTATATCAGGTTAATGCCAATCGCTTTTGTTTAAACAACAAAGAAATCGTTTCTTTGAGTCCATACAAATTTTGCAGATTTATAGAGAAGATTTTGTTATTTATCAGTCTGCTGCAAAAAATGAAATCTAGAAGTCATTAGGGCAGAGGTTCTCAAACATTTTTGGACGCGCCCCCCTTATGATTGCAAAAAAATCCACACAGCACCCCTTATCGTCGTATCATAAAATTAAAAAAGCAACCAGAACGCTAGAAATCCCAATGGATAATTGGATGGCAGTGACGGTAATGGTTGTTGATGAGAGAATATTCAAATATTAAATTCTGACGATACAAAGAGAAATAACTACAAGCTGCCATGTACGAAAAAGATTTTAGTTGACTGCGGCTTCACGCCTCTTCAAATGCTTTCTTCTGTTTGAGAACCACTCTTATAGGGTATGACAATCCAATGCATAGCAGCTCAAAACGTCAACAATGTTTCTGAATACTCCATTTTCACTGAAGCCTTTTTATATTCTTGCCATCAGCTGCAATCCAGGCTCGGTGAATCTCTGATTCGTGGCGTGCCATGGTGTTTGCTGCTTTTTACTGGTCGACTCCAAGTTGCGCTCCTTGAAAATGTGATTAAATTCCAAAGTTTTGAATATGTCAATGAAAATTTTAAATTTTATGCAGAAATAAATATAAATATTTCAGACATGTAGGTTACAGAAGCACAGGAAAGGCGATCGGATACATGTGAAATTCTATCACTGAGCAGGACTAAAATTAGCAAAACGACTAATAAAAATATCTTGAATCAGGTCTGCGTTTTTTTCAATTCGGCCATTTTGACATTTACATTGACATTCAGACGCACAGGNAACAGTGAGAATGCAGAACTGTAACTCAGAATGAAATTTATAGCAGAACGTTGCAGGTCTANGTAAATTTGTNTGATCCACAAAACAGAAAGATTACGGTACCTGTTTCAATNNGACATGCGCTCGGGTCTTGGATTATATTCGTTTGTCTCTCAACAGTTGACTTCATCAACCTCGTTTTGCTGAAAATNTAATTGATTGCAAACAAGATCCGACAATAAATATAGTAGAATCGTTNTTCCTATGGGTTCNGATTTCCATTATAATAATTGACATANGGTAGGCTTTACATATAACTTTGATTNNAAGATTTTATAGCNGCTNNGAATTGAGACGAGAAAATATANCAGACAAAGGACACATTGATTGTCTTTANTACAAAAACTTTGTGACATCTTNTCGAAGGTGTTGAATACTTTTCCTTCATTGCAGTAATTGTAANTGATATTNACCTAGTCCTAGTATAGTTCAGTAAGCAATAGTTACAAGCAATACAAGTTACACCAGCTCTTTACATTCAACTNCACCTATGTTCAATTTACACAGATCAAGCCTTTCTTCAGCTCATATCNCACATATAGATAGTTTTTGAGAAAATTAGGACCGCAAAAACCAGCACATTACATNATCAATGGTGATATATGGAATGAATAAATAGACTTACATAATCACATGTTTNCATGGGTTCTTGAGACAAAAGTTTGTATCGCAAAANATGACTGCACNGGCANAAAATCCGTTCAGATGACTCCTCACNTCACTATCAACTTTGTCTGTTAGCGCAGGCACGGTAGAACCAGNNNCTCTTTTNGAAGAGTCGACATCAGTNGGATGAATTTGAGGATCAATCCAAGACTGTTGAAAAGAAAATACTTGTTTTAAAAATTTGCAATACAAGGGCACTATTCAATATTCGAACAGCTTCTTCGAGGTACAAAACTTCAATATAAAATTGAATAGTACATGCATATTGAAATGAGCCCGAATATTTTCGGCTGAGACTCGTCAGGGGTAATCGTCAGCAACTAGTAGAGAATTCAAAAGAACGTTGTANATTTAGCATACNTTCCTGGATTGTTAATCATTTTAGTNAAATTTTACCAGCCAACATTCATAAAAATAACCGAATGCAGCAGAATCAAATTCATTATCTAAGGATATACCAGTTTACTTANGAAACACTGCGATGCTTACCAGTATTTTAAANANCAAATGCATTTCAAAAAGGTGCCAATTGCAATACATACTACCTGCACATTAGGGCATTTTTCATATTCTTTCCATCAGCCNCAACCCAGGCTTGATGAGTCCCTGATTCGTGGCGTGCCATGGCGGCTCCATCTTTTTACTGTGGTCAAATCCAAATGCTGCTCCTAGAAAATACGATAAATATCAAAGGAAAATTGAAAATTTTATGCAGAAGTAAATATAAATATTTCACACAGGTAGGTTACAGAAGCACAGGAGAGGTGCTCAGCCCCCCAGGTTGAGAACCACTGACCTAGCCCAATATAGTTCAATAAGCAATAGTTAAAGTACAAGTTACACGAGCTCATTACGTTCAACTGCATCTCTGTTCAGTGTTCAGTGTACACTGTACAGTGTACACAGTTTAAGCCTTTTTCAGCTCATATCGAATGGCCCGTAAGCTACTCTGCGTGAGAAAAGTAGGACTGCAAAAGCCAGCAAATTACATAATCAATGGTGATATATAAAATGAATTCATAGGCTTACATAATCACATGTATCCATGGGTTCTTGAGACAAAGGACTGTATCACATAAGATGACTGTGCCTGCACAAATTCCGTTACGAACGACTCCTCACGTCACTGTCAACATTGTCTGGAAGCGCAGGCACGGTAGACCCAGGGGGCTCTTTTCAAGGAGTCGACATCAATCAGACGAATTTGAGGATCAATCCAAGACTAATGAAAAGAGAATATTTGTTTCAAAAATTCGCAATACAAATGAACTACTCAGTAATCACGCACATATCATACTGGATACAGTTGTTGTTTTCTGCAATAAGTTGTGCGTGGCAGAAGGGTGTCTTTCATAGAATAATTAGGTAATGAAAAGGAAAGTTTCAAATGACGTTACCACCAATTTGACTCTGGCACAGGTAGTATACTTCCTGGATTGTTAACAATTTTAGTGAAATTTTATCAGCAAACATTCATAAAAATCTTTATCACGAAGATAACCGAATGCAACAGAATCAAATTAATTACCGTATCTAAGGATATACCGCTTCACTTTCAAAACACTGTGATGCTTACCAGTATTCCATACATCAAATGCATTTCAAAAAGGTCCCAATTTCAATACATACTACCTGCAAAATAGAGTTTAGTTCAGTTACC
>ATSW01002655.1:0-11142 GCA_000444245.1 Botryllus schlosseri | reverse complement strand
TTGCAACATAAATGACTCAGCCAAGTGGCCTTTCAGCCAACTTTCGTATCCAGGTGACGAAAGCAAAGCGACTTCATTTTGGAATGGAGGGCAGTGCATGGAAATTTGGATAAGGCACTAATATGATGGAAGCTGAAGTATATGCCTGATACCTGTTACTCGGCGTGGCCAAGATCTACATTTGGGATCGCAAATAAATTACAATATGTCTTCACGTCTTGAACCCAATATGAACAAACGCGACCCATCGACACTTGCTAATTCCGTGTGGGATAATGAGCAGTGAGCACCATATACATAACGTAGGCAACACAACCTTAAAACTCAACACTTGGTGTAGTCACAACCAGACATGGGGTAATCGCGATTAGTAATCGTAATCGATTACGACGATTACAGCATTTTCAAGTAATCGTAATCGCAATCGATTACATTCGAAAAAAATCCAAAGTAATCGTAATCGTAATCGACTACTTCACATATCTAATCGATTTTTTAGTGAAAGAANGATTANTTTTTGTTTGTACAATGAATATGACATAACTGAACAGTGAACATTCGTGAACAAGGAAGAGATATTANACCAGGTTAGTGATAGCGCAAACGGTTGATNTNCAAANGNCACNGCTCATTATTACGTCAGAAGTATTAGCTTTGNTATTCCTTGCGTAAGAAGTATCCACACATAGTAAATATATATTCGATGTGCATTGTTGTNTGATTGTTACAACAGTGNAAGCCATGGTGTATATCAGGTTATCAATACACTCCAGACGCTGCACTACCTCGCAGTAANATAATAATCACCACTTTACCTATAGTTTCAAATAGTAATTTATGTATTGATGTTTGGTTACGCTTAGTTNAAACCAGTNTGACCGTTGCTGCTTNGCGAGCAGTAGGCATATCTATAGTAGCCTATACGTATGNATTGCACGTACACCGGACAAAGATTTGAAATTTTGTACTTGTCAAATAAAACATTACGATGATTAAAATCAACAGCTGGTGATATATATCATAACCGAGCCGTTCTTTGCCGGTTCTCGTAACGACAGCTTTCAGTATCTGTAATAAGTGTAAAGTAGAATTTTAAGTTCACTTTATCTTATTCTCATATGACTCTAATTGGAACGGGCGCCAATCGTTATTTCACAATTCTTCACTCGACATTTATACCTGTCGCCATAGCCATCCGCTTGTACACCATGTTTGCGTGGGTTGTAGGTACAATCAGGACCAAAACAGCAATTCGTCCCCCACTCCAAACATTGATATTGGTAGGGTTGTAACCAAAGTCACAATGTTCCGAGTCACAAGTCAATCTCACTTTTATAGTTTTGACTCGAGTCAAGTCGAGTCATTTTCAATTCATCCCCGAGTCAAGTCCGAGTCCAAGTCATCTAGTATAAGGACGAGTCCAAGTCGTTATGTTCTCAGATCAGTTTTCAGATCATTCCGTTTCAACCCACTTTTTTCAGCTCTGCTCGAGTGATACAGAATGGCTCGTGTTCATAATATAGTAATTTTTATCAGTTTTCACAGTTTACGGCCCCATTTCCAAGTCAGGACTGATAGACGGAATGCAAATAATGTGGTAACTTTACTATTCTTCGAAGTTACATGGAATGTCTGTCTTGGCCGTTCTAGTCTCCAGTCATATGACTTAATGACTCGAGTACAAGTCGAGTCAATTTACGCATTTGAAAAAATGACTCGAGTCAGATCTAGTCACCAAAAAATCGCGACTCGAGTCGGACCCATAGGGTGGTCAGTTTTCTAGTTGATGACTGAATTTCGTCAATAATATTGGTAATTGCATTATATTGCTATTCATTCAGATTTACCAGTAGAACTGGGGGCACGTAATTCATAATTATAGCTTATGGTATGTTGTTATAATTACTTTATTGCATGTTGTTAATTCGTGACTTCCCGTCTTTTATATAATCAAAAGATACTGTAGTCGCCCAAACGTAGCAGACTAAAAGAAAAACTTTCGTGAGACGCACACACAAATTGTTATGTCTTCATTCCTCTGTGAGTGCCCCGGTTGGCATTTGCATTGTTGGAGCTCAGATTGGAAGGACTGGACTATTCGTCACGCCCACAGAGCGCGGCTACAGACAATGGACACATACCCAAAGTTTTGGCCAAGGTCATTCTTTGGTAGCACACTTTGTGGAGTTGCATGTTGGCCGAAATTGCATACGTCTTTTGGTGTGTCGTGGCGGGGTCATGACCGCCATCGAAATGCCTATTCGTATAAATTATGCATGCTTTTTTTCTTTAGGGGGAGCGGTATGCATTTCAAAATCAAGCTATTTAGAGACATTAAATCCCGAAGCTCGAAAAAAATTTTGAAGTTAATTAACTCTCTTGAAATTACTTTTGAGTCCCCTTAGAGCTCGCTCCAGGTCCTATTGGGGAGTTTGGGGTGTGGAAGTTACCGACCTGGCAAGAATGCAAATCGTTGGATGCGACGAATAGTCCTGCATAGAGTTGGGCAATGGGTGCATTATGACGTAACAAACAAATGGCGTATGATTTATAGAGAAAGTTGTTATCTCATTAGACCTTTTCATCGCAAGTCTTATTTATATTGTCTTCCAGTATCTTTTCTGAAATTAGTTCTAGGAAGCAAAACCAATGTAATCGTGAGTAATCGTGATTACTTTCGAAATGTAATCGTAATCGCAATCGACTACTTCCTGATTTTGCTGTAATCGTAATCGTAATCGTAATCGCGATATTCACAAGTAATCGTAATCGCAATCGATTACATTCGTGAAGTAATCACCCCATGTCTGGAAGCAACACGGCGTGTCACAGTAGTGTACGCACAACTTCAGTGCTTCCAGCTAACAACTGCTGCTGTTGAACGTTCTTTCTCCATTCTTGGCAAGCTACTTAGTAAGGACAGACACTTTTTACCCGAAAATGTAGGAATGTATTTTTCGTCATACTACAACAAATTTTAAATATTTCTAATTATTCCTACCATAATGCATAATATAACTACTGGAATTCTTCATGGGTCCATATTTCGTAAAAATAAAGTTTTCTCATGTAAAAGTTTGTCAGCTTTTAAGTCAAAATTGTTTTCGTAAGGACAGACAGTTCCAACCAGAAATGAAAATAAGTAGTAAAATTCTTACATTATGTGAGAAAACACCTTATTTACGTACATGAGGTCAAAATTTGGTCAAAATTAAGTTTTTTAAGGTTGTAAAATGTCAAAATTTTGATATTTAGGTCAAAATGATCCATTGTTGAGGTCAAAATAAATTCGCCGTACCCATTACTAATAGGAAATTCAGCATGTTTCCTCATAACGTGCTGGTGTTAAGCATTTTAGATTCTTCACACTCCGGTTCCACATCTGGTTCAACATTGACATCTGAATGATCTGGTGACGATTCCGTCATAAATCCACTGTAAAACGATTTAAAACCAGCAAACAGCTCAGCGAGCTCACCAAACGTTGGTCGCTCCGCGCAACGCGGATCCCAGCACGGATATATCGCGTTGTGCCAAACATTGCTTGGGCATAAGTCAGGCTTCTCAAGCCGCCTGCCAGCTTGCAAAATTCTTAGCATATCATGATTTGCCACGCTGGGATATGGACTTTGACACAGAGTAAACAGTTCCCAAGCCGTTATCCCGAAGGACCACACGTCGGTCATGCTAGTAAACATGTTGTCCATCAAGCTTTCCATCGCCATCCATTTTACAGGCACTTTAGCTACGTGTCTTTGTCTGTAGTAATTCCTGGAATATACTTTTCTCGAAAGCCCAAAGTCAGATATCACAACATTCATGTTCGCGTCGAGCATACAATTTCTACACGCCAAATCGCGATGTATAATCTTCTTTTCGGTAATATACTCCATACCGCATGCTATGTCGTGTGCAAAATGTAAAATCTGTTTTAATTCGACTGTTTTCCCGTTTTGTCTGAGCTCGCAAAGATATCGTTTCAAATCGCCATTGGGCATGATTGGGATTATAATCCAAGGCGATAACGCGCAAGGCCCTGATAGTGTTTCATTCGACTGCAAATTGTTGGTGGCAGTGTTGGATTCTGTAGGTAGACAAATGCCTAGCAATCGCATAACATTTGGGTGATCCATATCTTTCATCCTCAACCCCTCCCGGACAAACTCCTCATACTCTGTCTGTTCGTATTGTTGCATTATCATCGTCTTCACGGCAACTTGTATGTGATCACTATCGGTCGTCCCGTCATGCCACTTCGACGGTGAAAATTCTGCTCTGTAAACCTTCCCGAATTGCCCTCTCCCGATAACATCCTTCACGGTGACATGATCACAGCTGTACTTGACGTCGGCAAGCTTATCGTAAGTTTCATCCGACAGGCTAACATATGGTGATGTAGATTTATCTGAACGAGCGTTCGCTTCGGTCCAAGTTGGGTGCAACGACTGGGCTTCGTACGGTTGCTCGCATGCAGTCGGTATCGACATGTTCAGTGATTCACGACCATTGTTTGGATCCTTCGCTTGTGTCTTTCGGACGATAGCAAGAACAGCAACAATGATAAAAATTGCAACGACCATCAGCACTGCAATCACGATGTATATAAGGGTGCTTGTGGATGTGTAGTCAACACGTATCAGCGCCGCTGCAGTAGACTTTGCTTTCGGCAAAGTACCATTTGGCCCACTTGTTGTAGATGCAAACCAGTTATCAGTGGAGATGAATCGACTCTCATTAGGACCACAACCAGCTTTGGTGCATGCTGACACTAATACAGCGTATGTGGCATCAGCTTCAACATCGCTGAAATTGTAGACTGTCTTCGTGGAAAGGACGCAAACGTTGTTTTCGCTAGGTTTGAGTGCTGTAGAGATCTTGCAAATTTTATATGATGTAAAATGGCCATTGAGGTCCGTGGTGACAGGACTCCATTTGACAAGTATGGAATGATCAAATACCTCTAGAGTCATATTTTTGGGTGAGTGGCTTGGTGCGCCTTCTTTTGTACGGAATTGTATCGCATCGCTAAATATACTTTTCATGTCGTAAGTGTAGCATCCCACTTTCACGGTGTACACAGTATTTTGCTTCAACACCATGGTCTTATTGGTGGCATTCCTACATATTTGCACATCAACGATTGTATTATGAACGCCATGGGCCAGGAATAAGGAACAGTTACGGAAAGATCCATCCATGACATTTACGTCTTGGATAGTGAAGATGGCTTGTTTCTCTGATTGATACGGTACGCCAATGTACGGCTTCTCTAATAACGGCTGCGTCACGTATTTCATGGTACTGTAAGGGCCTTCCGTTGTCGTTGTAAATCCCCGTACGCTGGCGCCATAAGTACCACCAGGTATAAGGTCATGGAAAACTGATACACGTTCATCTGAAGCGACTTCGCGTCTCAGTTTAGCACCTTGCCTTTTAACGAGTATTATCCGATAGCCTTTCAGTAATCCATCGAACAGATGAGAAGGTATAACACCCCAAGAAAGTCTTACAGACGTAGTGTTCAAAGATTCCATTGTCACATTCGACGGAGCGTCGCTTACAGTGATAAAATTGTAACTTTCGGAATAATCTGATATCCCTAATGCGCTCACACATCGGATACGTATGGAATATGAATGTTCAGGTACTAATCCGCCAATGATTTGTTCATTGATATCAGGACAATAAGGTATCGTTACTGTTTTGTTGTATCCTGCCCCACTAATATACGCTACACAAGTTTCAACATCTGTAGGCGTTGATGCGACCTTCCAAAATAATATAATTTCTTTTCTGGTGTCCAAGGTGCTCACATGGTCAATAATGGGAGTTTGAGGTCGCTGTATAATGAAAATTGTTGTCTTTCGTGAATTTTGACTTCTTTCACGATTGTGCACAGTGCAGAATACTTCGTAATGAGTAACACCCAATTGCATGGCTTCATATTGCAGAGGTAACGACTTTAAAGACGGGTTCCGTATATTTTGGATGATGTCACCGGCAAGTGCAATTCTTTGTTCACCATTTTGTGTTACAAAGGCTTTGTATGTCCATTCAACACGAGTAATATCCGGTGGGCCTTTTCCCTCGCATTGCAACGCAAATTTATCATCCCACCTCAAGGATAATTCCAATGGCAGAGGATTTCCGGCGTTTACTATGGGCGGCGGAGTCGTGATTGTGACCTTTGCGGGAAATGATATTGACAGACGATCGAATGCTTCACATTGATAACTTCCTTCATCGGACATTTTGAGGAAGCGAAATGTCAATCTGCTCCTAAACCCCCGCTCTTTGTTAATCAATATACGGTCATTATCCAAGACATCCTTACCATCTTTAATCCATAATATTGGTGCTTCATGTAGTATTCGATCATTGAAACACTCCAGGTGCACGTCTCGCTGGTTTAGGTCCCATACTTTTGGGTATGGTCCACGCCTGAATCCACCAGGTTGCCGTTGCGAAATAGATAAATGGAGCACATTTGTGATTATTATCAAGAATAGGAAGTGTGTGAATATCATCTTCAGTTATCACCATTTCAAGCCATCGACGGACAATGTCAGCATTGGTAGTAGTGGTCTTCAGCAGGCAGATAAATTGAATATATAGGCCTAGATACGATAGGCTTGTTTCCAAAATGGTTGCGAAGCTCGCAGGCTACAAGAAAAGTTGTTGCAGGTTCGGTAATTCAGTATCCGTTATAGGAAGAAATACCCACAGTATTATAGTTTCAACATGTTAATATGAAGAAAAAAATAACCGATGAAGCAGGAAAACCACGAATTTGTAACAGAACAGTTATTCCAGCTATTACCAACTTCCCTCCGACGCAACCCATTCGTAAACATAACATGCATGAGGTCCGAAATGAACCATGCATCTAGCGATAAATAAATTATACTGAAGATCGATGGCCAGCGCATTAGAAATCCGCGGAATTTTTGTTAACACCATACAATAAATTAGATATATGCGCTTAAAACTTCATTATGTTATGTATTTTTAATCCACGCCGACCTTCAGTTATTGACATGTCTAGTAGCCAGGGCCGTAACAGCACTTCGCCAGCCCCCCCAAACGTTGGTCTGGGGCCCACATATGATGATAAACCGCCCCCCTCAGGCTATTCGCTGTTTCCGGCTACTTATCATCTACATCGGGGGCCGTTTAGTGAGTCATTTCTCGCCTAAACGCACGAAGGGCGAAAATTTTCTATAATTTATTATTCAATCGGTCAATATGATCGGGAATGGCATATATATTGCTATCAATTTTATACTATCTCTGCTCACGTAGGCCTAATCAGATTTACAGGTAGAGCTGAGTAAGGTGTGTTTGAAAAGGTAGGACCCCTCAGTAATAATTAAACATATTATCGCGTATACCCGTTGGCAGGAACGAAACAGCACTTCGTCAGCCCCCCCCCCAAAAAAAAAACTTGGGTCTTGGACTCCCATAGGGTGAAAAACTTACATCCATCACCTTGTTCGCTTTTGCCACGAAATTAGTTGAACTGCTTAGCGAGCCAGCGCGAAGCGCGAAAATTTTCTATAATTCCTGATAAAATCGGTCAATAAGATCGGGAATTGCATATATATTGCTATCAACTTCTTGTCCTCTCTGCTCACGTAATCAGATTTACCGTTAGAGCTGAGTGAGGTGTCTTGGAAACTGTAGGGCCCGTTGGTATGACTCCGTAACATGATGCTATTTCGTGACCTCCTGTCTGCTATATCAAAAAAATATAGAATCGCCAAAACGTAGGCTACTAAACTAGAAAACGCACACGATTTCAAATTGGTATTTCTTCACTGGCATATAATTTTCCCCTGCGAGATGGTATTTGTCTTGTGAGGTTCAGATTGCCAAGACAGTATTTTCTATATATACCGAAGTTTTCGCTCAGCAATAGGGCATTCCTTTTCGGCCAGGTTTTTCTCGCTGCCGATCGTTCTGGCACACTTCTCGGAGTCGCATGCTACATGGCCTAAAACTTTATATGTCCTGGTGCTTCGTGGCGCGGTAATGGCCAACGCCGATATGCCCATTTCTATAAATCTTGCGTTTTTTTCTTGTGGGAAGAGCAGCTCAAAATCAAGATTATCGGCAACTTGAAATCGCGCATAGCGCGAAAACATTTTGAAAAAGTTGCATAAATTTCCAAAAAATACTCTGTAATTTATGCTAATTCGCGAAATAAGATGGGGCCCCCTTCGAACTGCCCCCCCCCGATTGGGGGGTATAGGGTGTGGCAGTTACGGTCCTGCTAGTAGCTTCTTACAGTGCCTGTGTGCAAAGACAGCAAATGTGTTAAGAAACAAGTCGCGAACTGAATCATTTACCATTTTGAGTTCGGTATATATTTATAAATCTTGCTCTATACAGGCCAGTGCCTCTACAGCAGTGGTTCTTAACCTTGTTTCCTCCAGCGCCCCCTTTCAAAAATTATTGTGCTCCAGCGCCCCCAACCTCATATTGTAAGGAATGTAATAAAGACAATGAGTAAGAGGGAGGGCCTTAACAGCACTTCGTCAACCCCCTAAAAACGATTGCTTTGCGCACCCATAACGTGATAAACCAAACTTCTGAGGGCTTCTCCCCCAAGAACCCCGTAGCGTGATATCGATGGTCAGAAAAGTTTGTGTGGCCTGGTCGCCCTAGGTACCAAAATTTTCTATAATGCATGAATGAATAGGTAGTAGTTACATATATAAGCCGCTATAAACTTTTTATCCTCTCAGCCCACGAAATCAGATTTACCAGTAGCGCTGAGTGAGCTGTTGTATGGGAAAATAAAGGGCACGTAATTAATAATTAAACATATTTGGGCGTGCCCGTAAGTACAATTAATTCGTTATCAGGTACGTAACAGCACTTCGTCAGCCCCCCCAACAAACCTTGGTCTTGGGCCCCCATCGGGTGATAAACCTAACTTCCGCCTCCAGACACCTCTTTGGCTATCCGCTATTTGCTGATACTAGTCATCTACATTGGGTGTCCACTGTCCATTTACTGAGCCAGCTATTCTCATCTAGACGCACGTAGCGCGAAAAGTTTCAATAATTAATGATTGAATTGGTCAATATGATCGGGAATTGCATGTATATTGATATCAATTTTTATGCTCTCTCTTCTCACGTAAACAGATTTACCGGTAGAGCTGAGTGATGTGTGATTGAAAAGGTAGGACCCCTCAATAGTAATTATACATCTTTGGGCGTATCCCCGTTTGCAGGAACGAAACGGCACTTCGTCAGGCCCTCCGAAAAAACTTGGGTCTTGGGCTCCCATAGGGTGATAAACCGACCGTCCCCCATCACGTTGTTCGCTTTTGCCTCGAAATCAGCTGTACTGTTTAGCGAGCCAGTGCGAAGCGCGAAAACTTTCGATTCACGATAAAATCGGTCAGTAAGATCGAGAATTGCATATATATTGCTATCGATTCCTTATCATCTCTGCTCACGTTACCAGATTTACCGGTAGAGCTGAATGAGGTGCAATGTTCCCTCTAAGCTGCGCACGTGCGCAGTGCTGACACGGCCTCTGCGCACAGAAAATCTACGTTGCGCACAACAAATCCGAGGTTATGACCTTTTTTTAGTCGTTACGCACTGTTGTCCAAGGGTCTGCGCAGTGAGTCGTTGAGTGTGCGCAGACTCATCAAAACGTAGAGCGAACATTGTGAGGTGTCTTGGAAACTGTACGGCCCGTAACTAATAATTAAACATGTTCGGGCGGGCGATCCCGTTGGTATGACTTCGTTGCATGATGTTATTTATGTTATATAACGAAGTTTTCGGTGTTAATTTGCTCTGAATACTCATTAAGGATATGTCCTACCACCACATCATCTACTGCGAAGCCATTTTTCTCCAGCGCCCCCCATTTCACCCCCTGAGCGTTTCCGCCCCCTTCAAAATCGCCAGCGCCCCTTGGGGGGCGCTGGGGGCAAGGTTAAGAACCACTTCTCTATAGTCTACAACCAAAAACCTCACCGTACCTCACTGCTACGTACTGGTATAGTTCATTGGATGCTGCAAATTTCGACTGCATGCAAGCAAGGTGATTTTGCACGTCAACGTTGCCAGAATGGTAACATGTTCTCACTCACGGCATGGAGATATGAAATATGGAAATATTTAAAGAACTGACAACGAAGTTTGAGAGCGAATTTGATCAAGAACATATGACTGACTTCAGTGGCAATATCAAGGTTAAACAGTTTATTCCCTACGCGTACCGCAATTACCGCAGATGGGCCAGACAACACTTTGTCAACCGCCTTAAAACACTGGTCTTCGACTTTCATAGAATGCTCACCTCCACTTTTGTGGGCTTCGCCCCCATATCAACTTTTAGTCTCCGGGTCATTTCATCACAACCAATTACACATACGATTAATTCTTTCCAATTCTCTACTAGTTGCTGACGATTACCCCTGACGAGTGTCAGCCGAAAATATTCGGGTTTATTTCAATATGAATATACTACTCAATTAGATTTTAGCGTAGTGCCGAAGTACTCGTACACACCGATGGCGCAAAGCTATGCATTTCCAAATTAGGTCACGTCGTATGCAATTCCTAATATCCTATATCCTTCGCGAGGAGGATTTGAATTTAAGTTGTTTACAACGACAAATCAACCACTTCTGGTATACTCAATTAGGACACAAATATTTGAATGAAACTCTTACGGACAAGGTCATTTTCAGGCTGGCCAAAAGTACTCAGGTTCTGATTCACTTCATATCAGGCCCGCTTATCAAAGAGGTTGAACAGTGAACACCCCTTGGCTACAGAGTACACCAGGGGTCGGCAACCCCCGGCACGAGTGCCATTTGTGGCACGCCAAATGATTTGACGAACACGACATATTATAACCATGTTTGTTGCAAAACATGTCACATAAAGTTGTCAAAATGGAAAAACCTAAAATTATTTGATAAATCAACATAATACAGAGTTTTTGGGGGCAGATTTTAGTTATTCTGAACATTTTCTCCCACCCCGCGCTATTTACCGTGACCTTATTTCTTGGTTTTGAGAAAACCACAAAAATATATATGCGGCAACCTAATATCGTATGAAACCGTTTGGACGCTTTAGTCTAGGAGTGTGCAATGTGCAGTAGGGC
>ATSW01002654.1:0-19182 GCA_000444245.1 Botryllus schlosseri | reverse complement strand
TAGCAAAATATATGCAATTCCCGATCATATTGGCCGATTCAAACGACGAATTGTAAAAAATTTTCGCGCTTCGCGCGTTTAGTCGAAATAAGGCGACGCCCTAAACAGTAGACCCAATGTAGCTGATAAGTTACGGGGAAAAGCGTACAGGCTCAGAGCGGGTTCTGGGGCCCAAGACCAACGTTTTATTGGCGGGGATGATAAAGTGCTGTTACGGCCCTGGTGGGGAATGAAGGCTTGGAATAAATCTGAGGTGGGGAATGAAGACAAAAAGTTTGGGAACCACTGCTATCGAATGAAACATATTGTATGGGGGGTATTTCGATAGATTTTCATCCATTGTGATAGTGAAATTATCGTGACTATACCGAATTGGCAAAGTGCATTATCCGAACTTGGTAGCCTACCTGTTAACACCGCCTATTTAAATTTTCATTGTTTTCGTTCCAAAGGTCGGGCTTCGATATTTGATCCAGCCCACCCGCTCGCAGTCCAGGAAATCAAACTGCTCAATAAGGAAGGTGGTAAGCGAAATTACGACGTTTACTTCTGTCTCGAAGACTATGCAAGTGTGGTCAGTGGTTTAAAATCTTGTTGGGTCATTTACTGACAAGATTTCCTGTCTGGTGTTATACATTGTTCGAATTGAAGTTTTCGCAAGAAGTCATGTTATCAAAATAGAGTTATTGGTAAACAACGGGACTGTCCGGTTTATGAAAGAACTGCGTTTTATTTTATTTAGTCCCTATTCTGTCAAATATCGCTCAATTGGTCCGTTGAAATCGAGTATGAAATCCTGACTTTAAGGTCCTAGCTTTTACATATTTCACTTTTATTTTTTTCGTAATTTTAAACTAGGGGCCGGAACCATCGGCTGTTTTGATGATATGGTCTGATCAATCGATTTGATACTTGATTTGCATTTCATCTATTCAGTATTGCACCAAAGTTTAAAAGGACCATAACGAGTTTTCTTGTTGAATCAAACCTATGCGCGGTCAACACGGTGGCGAATTGCGAAGTTGAAATGACCAATTCATATCAGTTAACAAATTTTCTATCGCTTAAATTATCATCCAGGTTTGGAGAGACAAATTGTCTATCGAGCGTGTTGGTATAGTACCGTATTGTTACTTCGCGCTTGTTTCACGGATTGCATGGAGTGCCGTCAAACTGCAAATGTTGTGTAGGCTACGATTGTTTGTTTTGCTTCAATGCCCCCCCCCTAAGTTTGCGATAATGCATTTTCCATCATCACAGAAGGATTGGCTCGACCTCTGTCTTTTGGGGCTCGTGATGCTGGCCTCTTGGATAATTTGAACAAGGCAGATTGGAAAAAGCCAGATTATGGAGCAATGGCGTGTTCGCAGGACACCAATGTCATTTCACCAACCTTTGGTCCTTGAAAGAAGCCCGCCAACGTCAAGCTATTGTGGTGTGAAGATACCAATGGTGCTACGCCGGTCTTCGACGATGGTACGGAATTTGTTTTTCATGCGTTAGGAATATCAGTGGTTTCTTGTACTGCCTTCGTTTCCTATTAGCAATCGTGGAAGTGCGAGCTTTCCGGATCGATTTACCGATCTCACCTATGTTTCATAAATATTGGTAGATAATATTCGCATTTAATATTCCAGTATATTTCAACCATCAAATTTTATTGCGTCTATACCAGTGGTTCTCCACCGCCGGTTCGCGGATCGGTACCGGTTCGTGGCAAGTTGCCTGCCTCATATGGGACGTAGCAGTGTATTGAAATCGTTGTGTATATCGTTGGTATTAACCATTACAAATGGAGGGCCCATTTATAACTTTTGCCTACAAAAAACCCGGCCCCATTTTCAAACATTTTGTCACACCACTTGCAGCATTTTGGCGCACGTAAACGCAAATTACGCCATGTATATTAAATCTCAATACGACGCAGAATAATACGTTTCGAATCTTTGTATAGCTTCAGAATAGTATCTTGTGCACTTCTCTACGGAATACATAGGGGTACCGTATGTCCTCCGTAAGGAGAATTTTTCCTTCATTATCAGGACCTCGAGAATGTCCTACGAGGACGCCATAAATGTCATCCTTGTATGAATATATGTCCTTCTTTGTATCTTCGAGAGCCATGCGAATGGACAGGCACAACTAGAAACATATATTCGAACGGGTATTTCGGGAGTAGGACTAGCGATAAAACACCATAGGGAACTATGATTTACAACCTATATATATGTAGGCGTGTTTCTGTCGGTAAGTGATTAGTTGGTCCACCTATTTTTCTTCATTTGGCTGTGGTACCATAGGTCCCCCGCCATATAAATATTGCAATTGAATTGAAAATATTCCACTCGAGGATGGTATTGATTCAAAAAATATGTGCCATAATATACCCAGATACAAGCCGTATAATTCACACCAAAAACTATTGCGGGTTTGTTAGTCTGGAAGTTGATATAGAACAATGTATATGTCGATCCAAATTTACTTTGCACCCCCTAAAACGCAAATCATTTGTCACAGACCCCATAACTCACCCAGGTCGAAGTTTTNTGCATGTGAGGNAAGATTCTGCCAGCATGNCATTGTAGACAAATTCGNATTCTGTAATCATGGGTTTATCGCAGAGAATGNTTNAAGTATTTTCGGTCNCAGTGACTCGTCGGTACCACATCTCCCCTAGTTGTTATGTTGCAGAAGTCNTGCTTGAAGATTCTAGCCCGATCAAAAAATTNCTGATCNGGGTCNGGATAAAATNTNAAAAATANGGNCGGATATCNGATCCAGCTTNGTTCCATGCTCCGCACTAGTAGTCTGGTATGGTAGAGACGCCAAATTCTCTACTTTTAATACTGTGAGATTCGCTTTGGTGACATAGGGTAGTAATTCNCATGTCGTNANTAGGCCTACCCCTNCCCAAAATCATCAGTCTGGTCGCGACCGTGTGCATGTACGCTTTCATCGATGCCTTTACATCAGATAACTTGANTAGTCATGGAAGTTACGGAACTGGGTCAAAGCGTTTACTTCATCCTGGGNCAGAACTTGATGACTTGAGCTCGCACGGTCTTGGACGAGTCGCTAAAGCCCCTGATGGTATGACGGCGAATNTTAACCTCGATATAGTTATCTGATAGCAGATGCCCATCTATCCATTTTGCTCTTCGCCTAAGAATTGCTGTAATATTTGCACGTTGCGTATGGTGTGGTATATTCTTATGCAACATATGAGAAGTAATAGTTCCTCGATATGGAATCATACATTGCATTACTAAAACACGGCATTGTGGTTTTATTTCGTGAGATTACTNTCACCAGGTATGGGCCACTCGGAAAATTCAGAAATCTCGTATNTCTCACAGAATCACTGGATCATTCATTTNCTAGTCCCCTCATCGGTGCGCCGCNNCTGNCNNATCATAATCAAGCCGTGTTGTCAACGAGTGGGATGATTAAAATGTATTTTGCATTACTACAGAAAGGTTGGCTCGANATGTGTCTTTTGAGGCTCGTGATTCCGACTTNGCGGAGAATTTGGACNAGTCTTATTGGAAAAAGCCAAACTATGGCACAANNGAATGTTCGCAGGATACCGGTGTCATTTCACCGAGATTTGGTCCTTGGAAGAAGCCTGCCATCATCAAGGTGACATGGCGTGAAGATGGCAGTGGTGCTACCCCGATNATCNAAAATGGTAACATTTTTTTNATCCATTAGTNAAACCGTTGGTATCGTTNAATGCCTTTCCNATTGACAATCATNGAAATNGGATATTCCTGAACNGATTTGCCGATCTCACCTATGTTCGTGTAAACAATCCCCTTACTGGTTGGCAGATTCCTCATTGCGACGTATACGCTGTGGCGTCTGTGACCCATACATCTGTGTGCAGGCACCTATGTTGGTCGCCGTTTGCATCAGGCTGGTGTTNATGCTTCGCGTATAGATGAACGACAATTCTATCGATTTTAAGCGATTCGCANTGCGGTCTGGCGTGGTCTGTAGNTTCGTGTAGGTAGATATATGATAAACTTTTATCATTGTACATTTAAGCCGAGGTTTGTTTTATTCATATTGCGCATCGAATTTTCCAAGTGAGAATTCCTNTCATAGACTATGCGTAATACCCTANANANAANAATAAAAATAAATTGGTTGACGGAAATGCGTAATTCTCNTAAATCTGTTTTTGTTATCAGAGGGCTACGATAACTCGATGTATGCAATTTACGAAGACGTGGAAAAACAATCTGGAATTACCATCNNAAGCAAATCCGGGGGATCCAGTGGATATGGTAATTTTGTATTTCATATAGCAATAGTATGTAGACAACGTAGAGAGCAAGTTTCATGCTGAACATACACAGCAATTTGCGAGTATTCGCCAGTTNGGCCTACATATNACCAGTTAAAAATTACTATACTCAGCTGAATGTGATGTTGAACGTAGCTGAATGTGTTGAACGTACGCTATCTTCTACTTACAGTTCTCGGTTTTTAGGGAGAACCAGTCCTNGTANATTTACCTTTTTACTTGCTTGGAATCATGGTTGGATTAATTGCAGTAATTGAGCTGAATGTAAGGGATCACTTTTTTCGTGCAATTGAAATTGTAATTCAAGCATTTCTATTCTGTAATTGTAATTGTANTCTGATAAAANTTTGCGCCATAACAANTTTNATTACGGTACATTGTTATAAGACCTGATAAGNAAAACNTNAANTAATTGGNGCTTCTTCGGTTTGCNATCAACANCCAACCAGTTTTCAGCTATCCAACAGTTTTTGAGCAAATGAAAATGTGAATGCGAACAAAATTTTGNNATTTGNAGTNATCNGGAGCTTCTTTCCTTTCGCGTTTATTTAAAGTTTACAAACCTAANCGCTATCATCCTTATCGCNGACGCCNTNAGAATTGCATTTCANTTGCCTNACTCGNCTTTGTGTATTCGTTTGCTTACATTTCATTGCCTGTCTTGNAGCCTATTCGTTGNTAATNGTTGCCAGNCNCCCGNANTTTTGATTGTTAACGGTNAGCNGTAATTTGNNATTNTATTATTTNNTAATTTTANNGCGGAGTAATTNTAATNNANANNGNAGTGCTTGTAATTGTTATTNAAGTGAATTAATGTANTTANACCGACTCTNCTTCGACGATCGAACAAGCTATTTGTAATATGCTTCGGAATAAGTTAATNTGANTTGTAATNAGTAANAGCGATAANAAATTGGACCACCTCGGCCTGTATATGTTGAAGGNATTCACNAGCAAGACGGTGTTAGATTTGTAAACGTGGCTCACTCTACTAGTTTCTATNAGCGGCTCATCTGTAAATTGAAGCTACAGTTACGAAAGGCGTTCCTCTGAAGTCGCAATAGACCGGCTCTGACATCCATTAACGATATGCCATATACCTCATCGGAAATTAGCATAATAAGCNCGCTNATGTCGTGTCTCTTGTTCCATATTCAATCGCGNAAATTAAAGAAGACTGGTTGACTTGCATTGTGAAGGTGTATCGTAGCAATAAATAGTCGTTACAAGTATAACAGGGGATTATTGATTTTAAGATGGAGATGTGTCGGAATCGATCACTGAAAAAAAGACGGGCTGGAAGAAGTGCGGAGTGCGCATTGCAAAGGTNTTCTTTGGGATCGTCGGCATCGCGATAATTTTTGCGGTGGCGTTCATCGTGATAGAGGTCCTACGATCTCGTGGGTTGGCTTTCAAATATTTTTGGGACCCATTCGAACAGGCCCGAAAANATCCCGATTCGCTTTTCCTGCTCGACCAAGCACCAAATAGTGGCTGAGAGCACGGTAATGAAGTGTGATCCCCGCGTTTCATATGGNNGTTGANTTCGATCAACNTCCAATAAACGTGTGCNGGGTATATTGATGTGTGTGCAATTGTACAGGACTGGTATAGAAAGTCATAATNGATAGGTTTAGATAGGACATTGAGATGGTTTTGCCGTTTGCATCGTGGTACGAAATAGTGGTGACTAAGCANTAGGGTTTGGTAGGCTAATGAATTTTTTCTTACGAACCGCGGTGGTTTGGTTACGTTACCAGAGTTAAACGTAAGAAAGATATCTGACAAACANATAAATGCGTTATTTAGGGTTACCGNATTTTGAGATCCCGAAAGGCGTGCACTTTTAACAAATCACAACACGTATAAAATCGAACGAGATAACGGGTCAGTTGAAATTNTTTACCTAGAAATACTATTGTGTTGACTGAAGGTNATTTTTNAAAATCGGTAGTCCAGTAATAGCGNCCGTTTGTTATAATCTTTGTCTTCGCTGNCGACTTTAGTTGTGCCTGTGCAANANCCTGTTCGTCAAAGTTATAAAACGAGGACGNATATCCACAACAGGACATTTGAGCGTCTTCAGAGANAATTTTCGATTTTTTGTAANAGGAGGACCGAGGGTAGCCCTGCATTTTGTACCTGGCTAAACGTAGTGCTTAAACCACCNGTACCGTACACTTCCTTGCCGTTGCTNAACCGGTATGATTATTAGGATACAGATGCTCCACAATAATGGCGACTGCTCCACAATAATGGCGACTGTNTAACAAGACGTAGAGAACTAGACAATTTTCAGCATTTTCAAATAAGATTGGGATTAGAAGTAGAGCTGGGCGGATTTTTCCGAATCAGATTACAATTAGGATCACTGAATTCGCNAAAAAATGGNAAATTGAAAAAAATTGTGAATAATAAATAAATACAGCGAAAATCAAGTTCAGCTCGTATGGAATTACAGCGCATTCCCATAAGCATCAGCTGCTCGTTTTGCACTATACAAGGGGTCGCANAAACGATGGCCACTNGCCACATGCGCCCGGNGATTTGATTTGTGATTTCGAAATAATGGTAAGCATATCATTTTGAAATAGNTTTGAGTTCCAAATTATTGTNGTTNTTTCGAAATTAGCTATTCGCCTGTGCCCAACAACACTATTCCTCACTAGCAAAAACGGCNTCGTCGATGCCAACAACATTCNATCGATGGAGAGTCGGATGATATGAGCATATTGCCTTGNTGTACAATGGCCCAGACTAGAATTATCTAGTTGTCCAAGTCTGNCGTCTAAAAATAGGGGGTTTGCCGACCCGTTGCCCGANTCAATGACTCGAGANTNGGANGGCCAAGACCGACGTTTCATTGTAATTTCAGNGAGAGAGAGGTAAAGTAACCACTCTTGGGATTTCGTCTATTGGTACTGGTACTTAGAAATGCGACCAGAAACTGCTANAAGTGGCGNAAATTAGCATATTATAAATGCGAAGTATTCGATATCACCAAACAGTTATAAAAAGTGGGTTTAAGAAGACTTTAACTGGAAACTGAGCGGTCAGCACCATGACTTGGACTCGGAATAGAGTCCTAATACCATGACTCGGACTCGACCCTCTTCTCGATGACTTGGACTCGGACTTGAATCGGTGGTGCAGTGAGAATGACTCGACTTGACTCGAGTCAAAACTATAAAAGTGAGATTGACTTGTGACTCTGAGCCATGTGACTAGGTTACAACCCTGGTATTATCCCTCATCGTCAATTCCAACATCCAGAAATCCTTGCCGACAGGTTTTGTATGTCGGACGGGATTGCAGCAGGTGTCTCTGATTTTACTGGATCGCTGAGCCTGGCGGTACACAACGGTTGTATTTCTGTGAAAGGAAATAAAATTAGGAACACTTGGATTCACTAAATAAGTTGTTCCTAACCTGGGATCCAGCCCCCATAGGGAGCGATCTGGATGTTAAATAGGGCTCGTGTGTTACTATGCTCATGGGACGGTATAAGGCTCTGAACAAAAATAGCGGTGCAATAGCTCTGGTCTCTAGCTCTGGTTATTTTCCACACATTGCTTCTAACTATGTATTGTATCCAGCTGCGCAGAGCGTGACGAAACCGAAGAAGCACTTTGAGAATAATAATAGCCCCTTGTACATTAAAGATGCTCGGAAGCTTTCTTGCCAACGTGATCAACAAAATATACGTGTATATGAGAACTACAAAATTGAATCGTCATAATATTTCTTCTTCATATCATAAAGGATGATGCTGTTTATTGTTGTGACCCACAACCTCACATGAACGTTCTATGATATGGATTGCTTTGTTTGGAATACATTTGTGTTAACGTTAATAACTGGGTGCAGTAGGCCTACTGAATTTATTATGAGCAAGCAAAGATCTCTACCACATTCTCAGTTGATTTACTGGTCACACGAAGCAATAAAATAAAAAACTAAGACCATGACAATTAACATCCCCGTATTGCCAATCGCAGAAGTGAATTCAGGAAGTGTACATCGAGCTCTAAGTAGATGGTATAAGCCCGAACCTGATGTCTGTTATAGCAACCTTTATTCGATCCCGAGTAGAACACATCAAATTATGTTGGCGATAAATTAGTCGAGAGCTCTTCGCGCGCGATTCAGATTTTGATAGTTGAAATTGATCATCTGCATTTACTAAAATAAAAGTCGTCGATTAACATCAAATTGTATTTTGGGCGAGGAATTCATAAATAAACGCGTAGGGAGACCGGGGTTAGTTGTTACGGGGGAACATTGTTACAACATCAATGGTTTTTTTTTGCCGGGAGATGGCGCACCATTTTTACACAGTTTGCTCGGCTAGTTGGAGAGTACCTTCTAACGAAGCCTGGCTTGCGAAATGTGCTTGCAAGAAGTTTTATGCAGGAAAAGGTATATTGAGGGCTATAAAGTAAAACTTTTACTAATCAAGCGTCGCTGGTGCATCAGTGGTTGCGTGCGACCGATATATGTTTAATTTACATCGATAGAAAGGGTACGACCTGAAGTTTAGTTTCACAGTTGACTTTGTGCTGTTTGTTGGTCAAGTAAGGCGGCAAGTAAGCTTAAACAGGCCGTTTCCGGCGGGGGCACATTTTTACGGTTGTAACAACTAGCCTCAATCTTTGCTTGAATATTTATGATGTGTGATTAGCATTATTAATAATGAAATTTCATCCATCCTGATAGGGTTAGCATTATTTCAACCAAAATCTTTGTGCAGTGACATTGAAAGCCACACTAGACCTACACCACACTGAGTAAGTGATGAAAAAGTTGAAGACAGCTTGGATTCTTCTGCAATTACTTATGAAAATGTATTCAATAACCTGCTCCTATCTTGTAGATTAATTCTGTTGTTAAACTATATATTCTCTGCGATTATGGTGAGGCATTACAAAAAAAAGACCAAAAGAGGCACTACACCTATGATGGTTATGGAAGAAGCTGCAAGAAGAGTGATTGATTTTATCAAAGTTGTTCGATGTACAAAAGAAAATCCTGTGTTACTTTTACTTGATAATCATGACTCGCATACGTCCATACATGTGATTGATTACTGCAGAGATAATGGAGTTGTGTTGCTGTCGTTTCCTCTTCATTGCTCCCATAAGTTGCAGCCTCTGGACAGGAGTGTTTACGGACCCTTCAAAAAGTACTACAATGCTGCTTGTGGGGCATTATTGAAGACCAATCGGGGTCGTCCAATGACAATGCTTGATATCCCTGAAATTGTGAAGCAGGCGCTTCCATTGGCAACAACCCCAGTCAACATTCAAAAAGGGTTCCAAGTGGCTGGGATATTCCCATTCAATGATAATGTATTTGCGGATGAGGAATTTCTTCCAAGCTACACGACCGACAGACCCATGCCAGAAGAGGAAAATATGCCAAAAATAGCAAATACTGATGAGAATTCTGCTGATTCAAGCAGCGCTGTAAGTGCACCAGAAGAATCGGAAGAGACTTCTACTTCAAACAGCAAGGCATGCGCACCAGAAAACTCTGAAGAGCCTGCAACATCAAGTAATGCAGTTGGTACACCAAGATCAATGGAGGATGCAGTGCCTAGTTTTCCCACTGGTATCAAGACAACACCAGAGATGATTTGACCTTTCAACAAAGCCGCACCCAGGCAGAAAAAAATCGGTGGGAGAAAGAGGCGCCGCTCCTCCATCTTAACAAGCACTCCTGAACGACATTGCCTCCAAGAGGAGCACTTGGCGAAGGAAGCAAAAAATTCTAAGATTGACAAAAAGAAAATAACAAAAAAAGCAACAAAAAGAAACCTAGCTTTCACTGACGAAACAAACACAGATGCTAGTAACAATCATTGCCTACTGTGCCATGACACATATGACAACTCTAGGTCTGAGGAAGTATGGGTCAAATGCAATGGATGTCAAAAGTGGGCGCATGAAGCATGCAGTGATCGCTCTACACCCTACGTGTGTGATTTTTGCAAGGACTGAATGACTTCTTTTCATATTTTGCTGTTTCGTTTGATTTTTCTTTCATTTCGTTTTCAATACACATGGTTACAACAATGCTTTTATTGTGGATATTGAGTTTTCAGCTGACGATTTCAATGTAACAACTTGCCTCCTCTCCAGTCACAACTTGCCCCCATCTCGGGGCAAGTTATGACAGAAGACTCACCTTTTTAAAATGCAAATATTTCCAAACGTATAAGAGCTTGAAGTTCCATTCTACTTTGCAAAAGTAAGTGGATGATCAGTGTAGACAGTGTAACAAAATCATTTGCGCAGGACAAGTAGAAAAGCCATGATGCCGAAAATGGGCAAAATCGTAACAACTAACCCCGGTCTCCCTATAGGGGTATGGGTAGTTTCAACAGGGAAATGGCTTTTACAATCTGACAGGGATAAATGCGCATTCTCCTACGCGTAGACTACGAAAGGGCTTACTATATGTTGAAAATGCTAGCCCCCCGTAGAAGCGTAGGCCACATAGAAAACATACATAAATCTGGGGTACCAATTAACTTTTGAAAATCCTGGCTTTACATAAACCGCGATCACAGTTATTATCACAAAATGCCGGTGCATGATCGACCTTGTTTAGCAGCCGCTTTGAAACTAATCGTATTACAACAGCATATGATGGAAAAATACCTCCGAAGCACTCAGTATGTGTTCTTTTCCCATTGAATTGACTGCGTCGGCACCTCCTCATTTCCTGCGGTTATTCATAAACTGAATGGAGAGACGAAGGATAATACTAAATAGACTGAGCCGTATGAACGTTGCGATCAATACTCGTTAATCCTGGTAAAATTAGTGCTATTACGAAATAAGAAGAAATGATTGCAAAATAAACTTGATAAACGCTTGAATGATTACCATCGTCCTCTCCTGAACCAAACTAAAGTACGTCAAGACGGACGTAGCAACGATCAAGTTCTCAAAATTACGAACAATGTAAAAAATTTTTACTTCGGCCATTATCTGTCCAGCACGCTCCTCGTACTATATCGCAAATACACCGGATTTACCATTGTTTTGTCCAATGTTGAATCCGGAGTAGTATTTTGGTAATGGGTACTTCTAATCCGTCTCGAATCATCCGACTCAATTTGACTTTGGGTAAGCGGTTAGTACTGCCAATACCTGTGTGAATTCAGTATAAACCTACTGGACTTCGCGACACTAATGCCAAGATACAACTATTACATCACGCAGTAATCAGTGACTAGTCGTCAATCAATCATTAGTCCCTCATCTTGTCCGGTTAGCTATATAGTGTCACGTATCCTTCTGTCGTTTTACATTCAATTGGAATAAATTTTTATTCGTGAAGTTGATTCTGCCGCCGTCTTTCGTTGGATAGCTGGTATTTTGTTTTGGTAGGATAAATTACTCATGTCGATTTGGAAATTACTTGGTGCCAATGCGATGTGTATTAGCAGGTAAAACCGTCGTTGCTTCGATCGAAATGCATCGTCAGTCTGGAGCGAAAAGAGTTACAATCCGCAGTGGGAATCGGTTTGATACCGTTCATTTCATTGAAAAAACGGGAAAACGCGAGATCGGCGGTGAGATGCATACTCTGTACCTCATTCAAATTTGCGATAGCCACGGTGCCTGTATACCGATATTCTAATGGTTAACGTCGTCTTATTACTGTAGGCTATGATCTGTCCTAGTTCTCTACCTACTGCTGACAGGTGTTAAATTTAACGACAACCCCATATCGTAAAATGAATACCCGATAGCCGAGCAATAATGTGCTTAAATAGTTCTGCGTCGTAGATGTAGGACCTTATGCCATGTCGGTCGCATTGTTCATGCATTGATTTGTCTTGTTGCCGATGAAAACATCGTATCATGATACCGCAGTTTGGATAGGTTGAGCAATACTGACGGCTCTTGATCGAATAAAAATATATTATCAACATCGATCTTCAAAACAAGGACCTTATTTTGAACATTAATTCATGATTATTTGGCCATGATCATTGATCATTTATGCGTATAACAATTGGTTAATGTGAGCCTACATGTTTAGTGCACGACATGCGACATGGACTGTAGCTTGCATTCAGGAGGTATGTTCGTGTGATCAAATATCTAAAGAGCTCTTACGAATTGAAAACCAAACTGCAATGAACAGTACTTGATTGACTTAATTCATGACTGGAAATTCAGAATGACGCGTAGTTTATTGTATATATTGAATATATTTTGATTGATTTTCATCATTTTCATTGCCAAACCAGCAAACTGCAGTATGCCTTAATATATTAACACCAATTGACATTTTCATTGTTGCTGTTCCAAAGGTCGGGAAGCCCACCCGCTCGCAGTCCAGGAAATAGAACTGCTCGATAAGGAAGCTGGTAAGCTAAATTAATGACGTTTACTGCTGTCGTAAAAATATCCACTTTCAGGTCCTAGCTTCCCCAATGTAAATTCTAATTTTTCCGTACTTTTGAGGGCGGGATCGGAACCTTCGGCTATATTGATGATATGATTTGGTAGTCTGGTAAATTGATTTGATACTTGATTTGCGTTTCATCTATCAGTATTGCAGCAACGTTTATCATTTTCAATGGGACTAAAATAGATATTCTTGTGGAGTCAACCCTGTTCGTCATTGAGAAGGTGTCGAATTGTGAAGTAGAAATGACCAATTGATGTCAGGAAAAACTTTAATGTAACTGACGTCATTATTCTGGCTTGAAGAAACTAATTGACGTGCGTAACTGCCAGTACAACCAAAACCGTATTGCTACGCTCGCGTTTGATTCACGGATTACTTCGAATGCCGCAAAACTGTGAAACCCGTGAAACCCGTGTTCTGTTGTTTACGATTGTTGCTTTTGCTTCAATACCCCCTATAACGTTTTGAAAATATCTCAAGGCATGGGACGATTAATAATATATTGACCATAATTACAGGAGGATGGCGTCGTCCTCCGTCTTCTGGGGCACGCGAGTCTGGTCAAGTAGATAGTCTGGACATGCGGCCAGACTATGGCGCAATGGCATGTTTGCATGATACCGGTGGCAATTCACCAAGATTTGTTCCTTGGAGGAAGCCCGCCAACGTCAAGCTGTTATGGTACAACGATACCAGTGGTGCCATCCCGGTTATCGACGATGGTAAGGATTTATATATATATATATTGGGAAAACCAGTGGTTTCATGTACTGCCTTTCCGATTGACCAACTTGTAAGTGGTAGCTTTCCGAATTGAATTACCGATCTCACCTATGTTCCCGTAAACAAGACCCACATCATTGGGCGAGTCCTCAGTGCGACGTCCAAGACCTCAACTTCTCTTGTGTGCAGATTGGTATGTTGATCGCTGTTTGCGAATCAGACCTATGATGACCAACGAAGATGAACTAAACAGCGTTGCTACAAGAGTATAACAGTTCAAAGAACTGCGTCTATATTGTTGCACGCCTGTATTACACTGCCTAATATCGCGTAATCGGCCCTTTAAAATCTAGCGAATTTGACATACATGTCTTGCTTACCGGTTTGAAAAAACTGATTGTTGAAGGGTGTGACTGTGTCACCAGAAAGATTACCGTATGGCTACCTTCGCGCTTCTTTTTCGGATTCCGCGGAAAGCCGCCTAACCGTGGTACTCGAAAACACACTGTATAAGAGCAGGGGTCGGCAAATCACGTCCCTCGGGCCGCTTGCGGCCACGAATGTCTCGAGAAACTTTGTCAAAATATTGATCATGATAATTCATATTCTTACCATAGTATTTTTATTTTTCGCTGATGGTGCAAGGCATATGCAATTTTAAAGGTTTAAATTGCTAAACATCACAGCAAGTGAAACGTAATAAATGACTCAATTCGGACCACGAATGTGTCTGATTTTAGGTTTAGTAGGCTATTTGGAAAAACATATTCGCGAAGATTCCATTCTTTGTATGTATATACGTCTTTATATTTGGATTATTTATATATTGTAGAAGCCTATTTGATGGTGATAGCATTGTGTATCCTGGAGTTGAATCGAAAGTACAATCAGCAGTTCTACGAACAAATCGCTGCCCCAAGACTCAAATTTACGTCCACTAACCAAGAATCAGGGCTACCCTAGTTTTGCCATTAAGGACGACCAGCTTACAGATTATCGTCAATGTTTCTGGCCCGTGTACGTTATCTGCACGTTATCATTAATGTTGGGCGTGTTAACAATTTTTAAAAAACACATATTATTTCCATGTCGTGTGTCACTATATATTAAAATGCCTATTGAATTATGGCATGGTATCCCAATTTTATATAGTGCGGCCAGCGAATGGATTGAATTGTTGAATGCGGCCCGCGAGCTGAAAAGTTAGTCTCTAGCCCCCACCAAATATTGCAAGGACTGTAATCAAGACAAAGGGTAAGAGGGCGGGCCGTAACAGCACTTCGTCAGCCCCCTAAAAAACAACTGTCTTGCGCAACCATAGCGTGATAAACTAAACTTCTGGGGCCTTCGCCTCCAAGAACCCCTTTGCGTGACCTCGATGGTCAACAGAGTTTGTGTGCCCTGGTCGTCCTAGGCGCAAAAGTTTTCAATAATGCATGAATGAATAGGTGGTAATTGCAATACATATATATGTCGCTATAAACTTTTTATTCTCTCAGCTCACGTAATCAGATTTACCAGTAGCTCCGAGTGAGCTGTTGCCTTGGAAAATGAAGGCCACGTAATTAATAATTAAACATATTCGTGCGTGCCCGTTGGTACAATTACTTCGACACATGTCGTTTCTCGCTGACGATATTTTGGCACACTTCTCGGAGTCTCATAATGGTCGGAATTTCATATATCTTCGTGCATAGTGGCGTGGTAATGGCCGATGCGGAAATGCCTACTGCTATTTTCAATAATTATGAGTATTTTTACGTGGGGAGTCGTCAAAACATGGGTTATTTGAGTTCATTCACCGAAGTAATTTAGGGCACCCGTCGAGAACCCCCCTCCCCCGGATTGGTAGTTTGGGTTGCAGCGGTTTCGGTCCTGGTATGAGGTCAAAGTCCAGTCGGTATATTTTCGGGACCGTAGTATTGGAAATATTTCGTGCTTTAATCGTGCTCGAGGACCACCTGACTATAATAAACCATGTACTAACTGTATGTGGTATATTCGGGGTCAAATGAGGGTTGTTATAACAACAATCAGGAGTGCGGTCCCGTGCCATGTGGTTCGAACCATCCCGAATTCACATCTGCGATTAGCAATACGGGGAAATAATGGTATTGGATTTTGTTTTCGTGCTTTATGTGACTAAGTAGATCAACTGGAGAATGGGATGTACATTGAATTTAGTATACTATCACCAGTTAATAAACATGAATGTATTCCAATCAAAGCAACTCGTATTATACATGGTGAGGTTGTGGACCACAGCAGTAGATAATATCATCCTTTATGATACGATGAAGAAATATTCTGACGATTTTGTAGCTCTCAAATACAAGTGTATTTGGTTATTCATTTCATGCACACAGCTTCAAAACATATTTTATGAAGAAGAGGTTCTCACTTTCCGAAGTAATAGACTGTGCCTCCTTCGATTCCCACACGCTGTGCTCTGCAGGATATAATACCTAGTTCGAAACATTTTGTGGAAAATAACCCTAGCAAGCGGCACGGCCGTGTTTTAACAGAAACTTCGCGATCTGAAAGTACGCGCAATTCAGTTTACATGAATTATAATACCCTAATACATATATGCACACGTAAGTCACAAATATCGTATCGTCGCGTAGCGCGACCCAAAAGATCCCGGATTTGACAGGTTTCTGGAATGGTAATTTGCTCTGAATGCTACTATATCATCTACTGCAAAGCCATTTACTTCAGCGCCCCTCGATCCCAGTGCCCCCGATATCGCCCCCTGTGAGCGTTTCCGCCCCCCTGAAAAACGTCGAATGTACGCAGGGTTGAGAACCACTGGTATAGAGTGTAGATTCACTGTTGTGGATGTGTACGATTGTTGGTTTCGCTTCAATAGCCGCGGAAATTTCGAAAAAATATGGCCTGTTTGGCAATCACATCGAAGGCATGTTGTTTGGAAAGGGTTCTCGACCTGTAGAAAGGTTTCCGAACCATGTGGTTATCGTTGGAGCTGAAAGTGTTGAATGCTGAAATTCTGTGCAATCGACTTCGGCTTGATCAGTGCAGATGGTAAAATATCAACTGAAAGAGTCCCGTGTAATGAACCCGGATTACCTGCCACGTAGAGAAGTCTTGAATTGCATGTGGGGAACTTCGATTTAATACCACCCAAGACGCCTTGAATCCACAATTAAGACGGAACCTCGATTCAGACGTATTGAAGTCGGCGTGGTTATGTCCGGTATTTACCGTTACGAATGTAGGGGCAAAATCATAACTCTCGACGATAAATTGTACCCGACCCCAGTGTCATTTTGGCGTAGCCTACGTAATTTCAAAGTACGCCATGTATGTTATGCCTACATCTCGAAGCGAAGAAGGAAAATAGCTTCAAATCTTTGTATAGCTTCAAAATTGGATCATCAGTTCTCTATAAACTATGCCGGGTACGGGAATTTCTGGGATTTTATCGAATGGAGGTATATAACCCGCTGGTGTAAACCCAACAGCGAATTGACACGAGGCCTAATTGATCTTGATATTGACACGAGGCCTAATTGATCTTGATATTGACACGAGGCTTAATTGATCTTGATGTGTTGCAAGTGCTCTGACAACGGCCTCGTTGACAATTATTGGCAGGCATGGAAAAGATGCAAGATTTCCCCCGACTTGTACCATTGCGAGATCCGTTTTTATGACGTCAAAGGGTAGCAATTCACATGACGTCATTCTTCCCTCCCCCTATAATTATCAGCCTGGTCGCGAATGTGTGTGAATGTACGCTTTCACCGATGTACGCTTTTCCTTCAGACAACATCTTGGATGGAGCTGGGTCAAAGCGTTTACCTCTGCCCGGGATGAAATTTGACGACTTGAACTCGAACGGTATTGGTCGAGTTGTTCAAGCTCGGAATGGTATGAATGGTGAATCTTAACCTTGACACATAGTTATCTAATACGAGATCGCCCTCAATCGCGTTTCCTATCTGCTTAGGACTTGTCGTAGTATTTGCGCGTTGCGTATGGTGTGAACATGAGAAGTACTAGTCCTTGATATGGAATTATGCGACATTTAAGCGGCTACAGCATTATGGTGTCCAGGCACGGAATTTGGTCGAATCCCTGTCAAAGATAGCAGGTAAGGGAGAACTTGAAAATCCACAACTCTCTTATTTCCAAGGCTGTAAAAATCGCTGGGCCACTTCTTCTGTAATCGAAACGGCATAACTTCATCATTCGAGATCCTCTTTAATTACACCCCTCGGTGTGCCTTATCTGACGCATGGTTACCAAGTCGTGTATCAATTAGTGGGATGAGTAAAACCGTATTTTTCATCAATACAGAGAGATTGGCTCGTCCTGTGTCTTTTGGTGCTCGTGATTCCGATTTCGTGGATAATTTGGACAAGATGATTTGGAAAAAGCCAGACTATGACACAATGGCATGTCCAAAGGATACCTGTGTCGTTTCACCGAAATGGGATCCTTGGAAGAAGCCCACCAAGGTCGAGCTGGTGTGGCGTAAAGATGCCAATGATGCTGCCCCGATCATCGAAAATAGTAAGATAATTTTTCATCTATTAGTAAAACCAACGGTTTCGTGCAATGCATTTCCAATTGAAATTCATGGAGTGGGATCTTTCCGAATCGATTGCCGATCTCACCCATGTTCTTGTATAGAAGACTCCTAATAGTCGACCGAGTTATCATTAGAGAGTATCAGACATGGGGTGATTACTTCATGAATGTAATCGATTGCGATTACGATTACTTCCGAATGACGCGATTACGATTACGATTACAGCAAAATCAGCAAGTAGTCGATTACGATTACGATTACATTGGAAAAGTAATCACGATTACTCACGATTACATTTATTTTGCATCTTAGAGATTATATTGGAAGACAATATATGGATTGCGCTGAAAAGGCCTAATGAGATGACAAACTTCCTTGAAAAAGATGCGTCATTTGCTTGTTACGTCATAATGTACATATTGCCCATTTTTATAATGGACGATTAATCGCACCCAGCGATTTGCATTCTTGCCAGGTCAATGACTGCCGTACCCCAAATTTCCCAATAGGGTGGAGAGCGAGCTCGAAAAGGACTGAAAAGTATTTCGTAAACCAACATAAATTATAGAGTATTTTCGAGAGATTTATTGAACTTGAAAATTGTGTTTTTCAAGTTGTAAAATTATGCCATATTTGTGTAATGCTTTCGAAAAAACATGTTGTATGAGCCAATACGGACAATTGCTGCTCGATTTAGCCGACATACGTCGATATAGGTGGGTTGGAACCCCTCAAAATAGTCGGTTCAACAGTTATATTAAAGATATTTCGTCAAAGAAGCTATATTTACCCTATATTTTCAATTGTCAATGTCTATTCACATTCGTGACGTCATTGCTTAAAAAAGAAACAATAAAAAACATGTTTTAAACAATGGCTGTCTTTTAAACATGTTTTCTTTAAATTGATTTTTGTTTTAAAAGCAGCCCTAATTTATAGTAATAGGGATTTAGGTTCCAATCAATAACGTGCCACGACACACCAAAGACATATGCAGTTTCAACCAACACGCGACTTCACGAAGTGTGCTACTAAAGAAAGACCTCGGCCCAAACCTAGGGTATGTGCCCATTGTCAATCGCCGCGCTGGGTGGGCGTGACTAATAGTTTGGTCCTTCCAATCTGAGCCCACAATGCGAATGCCACTCCTGGGCACCCACAG
>ATSW01002651.1:0-11772 GCA_000444245.1 Botryllus schlosseri | reverse complement strand
AACGCCGAATTTTTGACATAAATCGTGATAGAAATCGTGATTTCCAAGACATGTCACGTGGAAGTAGGTTATCAAGGTCCGAAAAGTATTCCTTCTCTGGCAAAGACTTTCAGATATTAGATTTAATCAGATATAGCGGGTTGGTCGTCAGCCAGTTTCTTTATTTTAGTATTATGTTAATTGTTTGTTCTCTTTATATGCCAATGGTGTATTCAACTTTTGTTCCTTCTTACCTTCATTCGGTAATTGTTGTTCTCTCTACCTTCAACAACAACAACAACAATAATTTGGCGCAGGGAACCACCGATCAAAATGAATTAATGTGGTTCGCCACTGGCTTGCATTGCTGTACCGTGGCAATGGTGCCACGGTATACACGGTCGTCGTTCACTCTTTTTGCGTGGTGACTAATTACAGAACATATGCAACACTTATTGACTTAAACAATTCAAAGTCTCAGTCATTGTAGAATACCTAGCTCGATGATGAATATGTTTTATCGTATATCATCTTATGCAGAGGTGTTAAATAATCACTGATCATACTCAAGAATACGACTAATTGAAGTCGTTGATATATACTCGATTGCCCGCAAAGGTAGTGATTTTCAGTACATGCAAATATTACTTGAAATATAATTATTAGGGCAAGTTTTTTTTGCACTCAAATTGCGAGAAAGTTGCAGTAAAAAGTTACTTTTATATTGTTGTTTAATTATTAAGGTATGAGATACTCAAAAGGTTCCGTTGTACAACCTAGTTCCTGCAGAGCTGTCAAATTTGTTACTTTGGCCATTTAACAACAGGAAGAAAACTACGTAATGCGTGAATAATTTCCCCAAAAAAGCCAAATAGCATAATGATAGCCCCTCCCCCGTTATAAAGTCAAATAACACACCCCAAAATCCCTAGGTCTGCAAACTTCAACCAAGGCGCTACAGAAAAACTCGCTCTAGGCGACTTTATTCAATAGCCCGAAAGGGGTGACGCAGTGAAAATGTAATTTTCGGTGGTCTGGCCTGGGCGTTCGTGAAATGGGAAACTATCTCAAATTTAACCGACAGAATTAATAAAACGATCTATTTACATATTGTTCGGGCTCGGTCGTGCTATTGGCAGGGTAGTTAAACTTCCTGATTCCAAGTCCTTGTGTCATATATAACAGTTAGATGCAGCTAAAGCATCTTATAGCTCCTGTTATGCAAATAAATAGAATAGAACTGTACTAGAAATAGTTTATAGTCTGTGTCTGAATCGCTCCTTTACATTTTCACGCAATATTTGATAAAATTTGCAGTATAAATTGGCGTGAAAAATAGAGAAAAGGTTGCAAAAAGTTGCGCTAGTAAATCCCTCCAAACACCTTAAAACAGGGGTGTCAAACATACGGCCCGCGGGCCGCATCCGGCCCGCGAAGCAATTCTGAGTAGATTGAAAAAACTCCTATATTTTTCATCATATTTGTTAGGAATGTTGAGATTTTTTGCAGGAAATACTTCCATGTTCATAGGCCTCATTATATCCACCCGACCATGGCGCTGCGGTTTGACTCTAATTACCACTAGTAACAAGACGGTGAAATTTACATCCAATTTGAAAAAGGCCAAATGCACACTAATTCATAGTTTTATTCAAATACGTACCAAAAAGTATATAGTTATACACAGAAGCGAAAACGCCAATGCGGAACCGTTATATGCAGTCTACGTAGAAATATATTAGTTGCGCAAATATATAATTGAAATATGTATGGCCGCACTGCTGTATCACTTTCGACCTAATAGATCCCCAGACATGAGAGAAACCGGACTAGCGGTTTAGTAATATTATATCAAATTCCAACGTCCGCGTTTCCAATTAAACATCTTGTATTCCTCACAACGCATATGCAGGGCTAACGCCAGATTACGACTGAATCAAAGGGAGCATAGAATATATGTCAACTGATACAACGTCTTAGCGGCTGTTAACCGTATTCAACCGGACGATCAGCGTATTTTTGCCAATTCCATTGTTCGCGAATAAAGGTGTTGCGATCTGTTCCTTTGAAAACGCTATGATAGAGTGTCATCTATATAGGCTTTTATGGTATTCAAGTGAAAAGCAAGAGCACGAGGTAACATTTTGGAATCAGTTGACTGGTCCGGCCCGCGAGTGATTTGAAGGCTTGAATCCGGCCCGCGACGCAATTTGAGTTTGACACCCCTGCCTTAAAACATCATGGTACATAGACTCTGAGTATCTGGGAAGTAGTCAGAAGCTGTAAAGGAAGTTGCAAAAGTTGCAAAATCTAATAATTATAGAAAGAGTGATGTCTGCAAGGTGTGCGAGTACGCAGTACTAAGAGGTAGATTGGGAGGTTGTGTTGCATTTTGTGTGCCTATTAGCGGGGATAGTTTCCAAATTGATAGAGAAATTTTCTTGATTACACCAGAATGTCTAGCCACAATAGGAAGAGGTACATTATCGAAACTAACTGCTGGGGTCCCACGGAATGTAGTCTGTCACCCCACATTTTAGTCCAAGTAGACAAACTTGAATCCCCCAAAACGTATTTCGTTACTGAGATCAAATTTTGTATGTCCCGGTTGCTGGCAGTGGATTATGCATGGTAAATACACAGTCACTTATTATTGACTGTCAGTAGAGTGTGTGCCAATTTCGGAGAGTCTAATACCATGAACAATCTCAGTGCAATTTATGATAAAATTACCTCGTCATTTTATTTGCCTATCTTGCAGTGTATAGTATGCACAATTTTACACCAACGCTAAGAATTAGGCTACGCGGGTTTATATGTTTAAATTTAATTTACAATGTATTTCCAGGTCGGGTAATTTCAGCAGTTTCGGTAAAATGGCCGGTAAGAGCAAATCGAAACAATTCCTTGAATTGATGTGGATGGTAGCACCTCTCGCAATTCTGGTAGTTTTGATGTTCGTAGCGGCATTTGTCGACTTCGCGATTGCATCCATACTGATGTTAGTTGACCTCGTCCTCTGCTACCAGTCGATAAGAATAATAAATGAGAGGATCAAATCGAAAGAGTCAATGAAACGCGACGACGCCTCTGCCGTAATCGGGTCCGTATACGAACCCGTATTCGACGAACACGCCCAGACATGTTCAGCCCGCGGGCTCAGCATTCCCAATTCAAGAGAGGATCGATCCTACGAAAAAAATCCACCGACATACGAGGAGGTGATGTTAAACGTATAGCAGAGTAGCTTTGTGCGACTGGATTCATTTCGGAGGATGATTCCCGCCATGACTTCCAACTTTATCATATTCGATGGATCGTGGTCTGAAAGTCCATCATATTAAAACTGTCGCGGGGAAGGTTTTTTGCCTGAGGCTTTGCTATCCGTTACAGACTCTAATAGTGAACCACTGCATGTTCATTGAACCATTGGATGTGCCAATCAAGTTTAAGATGTTGACGCTCTGGCGCAGTGGTTCCCAACCGTTTTTTATACACGTCCCCCTTCATGATAGTAAAAATTTTCTCGTCGCCTTGTTTGGCGGCACGGAAGGTTACGACTGTTTACGAGTGAATTGAAAAGTATGAAATTCGGTCTATATCTAGAGAAATACGCGTGAATACGAGGTAAATCGCGCCGAGCGCGAAAATGTTTTTAAGTGGACCGCTTCTTCGCGCCCCCATCCGATGCTTTCGCGCGCCCCCCAGGTTGGGAACCACTGCTCTAGCGATATAAGACATGGGTACATCACTCTTATGTTATTATGATTCCTTATCTGCCCACTTGTAGCACGGCCCACTGAACACGCCGCTTAGGCCAGGGTTTCCCGAACTTTTCGAATGCTTTTCGAGAATTTTTTACTGAGCTCAAGGACCCTCTGGTTATATCGATCGCAGAAGAGGCTGATAGCTGGGCACAAATTGTATGACGTGAACGTAAGAATTGGTATGCTGATTTGGTATGGAACCTTTTGAAATAGTGACAAGACTTGATAATCATTATCAATGCCCATTACAGCCAATCCTGTGAAGCGCGGGAATTTTTTCAAAATTTTTCTAAATTTTTTTCTAAAATTCTTTTAAATTTGACCACGACTGACCTATCGATCTCGCCTTCCATTACATGCCACCCCATTATATGCCACCCCATTTCTTGCTACTTGCCTTTTTCTATACTATCTTCTTTACTTTTCATTCAGTGTGCATGCCTCCTCTTTACATCGCCTAGTCCAAGGTGCGGGTGTCTGATTCAATAGACTGCTCCAAGTCGCTTCGACACTTTCCTATCTTTTCTTTGTATCGCCTTTTGTGGTGTATTGAACCGATAAAATTGCTAATAAACCAAAGATGATGATGTTAATAAATGTTCGTCCAGTTGTTGTAATATGAACTTTGCGACCTTTTGGGAGTAGGATGAATCTCAGCTGCTGCACGTCTAATAAATTTCAACCACGGGCCATAATTGAGCATACGAAGCGAGCAAGCAAACATACTATCTTCTTTGTGCCACCAGGTAATTACTACATCGTAGATTCTCAGTAAATGGCATTTTTGGATACATAGGCAAATTAGAAATCTTATTCTAAATAAATCTTTTAATTAATAAATGTATACGTTCGATGAAGTTACTCACATACATCTTGAGAACTACTAGATTCTACATATGCAAGTGAATGTTATAGTTATATCCATCAACAGTTTTTTATGTGCAATTTTGATACTGAACGTGACCGGTCGTGATATATATTTCCCTTTTACTAGGCCAAGTGGATTGACCATTGCGCTGTCATCAGCAGTGACCAGTGATGTTAATATAGGGTTGCCATACGTCCTCTTTTTAAAGGATTTGTCCTCTTTTTTGACTTTTTGAAAGTGTCCTCGGAGGACGCCCTTTTGTCCTCTTTTTTGAGATTTTCTCCTCTTTTTTGAAAATTGAGGTCATATTTAGAGCAAAATGCGAGTGATATGCCGTAAATTAGCACAGAAGTGACGCTCCGGTGGGTATTTCGGAGTGACAAACGGTGATATGAGCTCTGAGCGAAAAGCATTTCACATCGAAATCTCGTTGCCTTCACCAGATTCAACGTTGAATTAGCAGGAATCGACGTGCAGGCGTGCATCTTTACATTGATTACTGATAGCATTATGATGTCATTATGCCGATGCATATACACTTACAGCAAATATTCATTATCTCATTTGATATTCCATGTCTGATTCCTATACCGCGTACGTTCTACTGATAATTTTAGCCAGGATGCGAATGGAATTGTTAATTATAGTTGGTTTCAATTGCGCCGTATTAAGATGCGATTGTGCTGGAAATGCATCTCACAAGCTGGATACGTCGAGGAATCATGAGCGGTATAGTAAGGTTCGTTGTTTTACGCCGTGAATAGTTAATCTTGCCATAATTTTGTCGTTGAGTTTTCAAGGATGTTGATTTCATCTGGTATGTCTGCTGATTCGTTTACGAATGAGATAAGAAGGTTTAGGCCCAGTCTGGATTCGCCGTTGGAATTGCAACTGCTCTCCAAACGGGCATTCATCTTTTAAAATATTACCTATACTGTCATTTCCAGTTTGGAAATAATAAATACCCTGATTTCTGGTATTAGTATTAGTGGGATATATACTGTACATTGTTTTGGTGTATATAATTTGTTTGGCGATTTCAATTCAATCGACTTGTTCGCCATGTTCACTGGTTATTTCCGACTACACGACTCCTGTATGTATATACAAGGTGCAGTGAGTTCATGACTACCGCTATGATAAAAATTCGGAACAACCGGGCGGAACAACTCTGCGAAGTACTATTAGCACGGCGCATTGGCAGAGAGCAGAATTTAATGATATCGAGAGCTATACAGTGCCGACACTCGTCCAAAATATTCCATTCAAAATCTCCATAAATTTGTAGCTTATTGTTCCCGACATAAGCATTAGCAACGCATCACGATGGCGCTTATAGTTTGCTACGATATATTCTACTACACTTAGATGCAAGGCCATCTGTTACTGCTACTTTACAGCATCATGAATAACGTCTCTGAAATTTTAGAATAGATGTTGCAAGCAGTTGAAATTTTGTCAAAAAGTACCACATTGTATAATTACAGGGATATTTCTATTCAGGAAGCTCAAAAGCAGCAGTAGGTAGGCTTGCCATACATGCGGAATTTCCCGGACCTGTCCGGAATTTCACTGTTCAAACTCAGTCCGGGCGGTAATCCCAAAATATGCCTAAATGTCATAGATTTGGAAGGCTTGAATTAAGCTCATAAGTTTTTCGGAAATAAACATAAACAATATTATTTGTTGGCAGATTCATGGTACATGAAATTTTTCTTCTCGCTACGCGCGATTTAGTTTCACACGTATTGATTGTAACCAGGGGACCCTCGCTCGCCGAAAAACTAGAATCATAAATAAATAAAAATCACCCATACCTGATATAAGTATAGTTGTAATCGCTATGGGTTACCAGCATAGGTATTCTTTTAGAAGAATTTGTCCTCATTTTTTCAGGTGTATGAAAATGTCCTACGAGGACACCCTAATGTCCTCCTTTACAGCTTTTCCAGATAAGATTGCGGATAAAATCGAGTGAAAATTGGCATAAATGACATCACGCTAAATAGGAAATTCGTGCACACCACCAAATACTTCGTCTCCTAAACCGGATCGTGACTTACCTCTGGTCGATAGGCAAAGCTTGGCAAGGGTGACGTCATATTGACAAACAATATGCTCATACCTCATTTTAATATCCACTAGTGAACGATAAAGAGAGAGATAGAGAGAGAGAGAGAGACGATATTCTTTTTCGCCTGCACCATCGAGATGCATTGACGACGAAGATGCGATACGACCTTTATAGTAAAGTCAACTAGTCTGCATCCGCGTTTTTTCTCCTCCACGCTATTCGTGATTGCTGAGCGCGTAGCAGGATAGCCGCGGATACCAGTTTTCGAGTCTTTGATCTGACCCGGAACGGGACTGAACCCACGACCTACCGACCAAGAGGCCGGACGCATCACCATTACACTATCTCGCTCCGTAAGAGTGTTCGGAATTTGAGTCAAAAAATATCGCAACACTTCAGTAGGCACTCAGGGCCATGATGGCGTTGCAACAAAGCGTAGGCTGATAGTAGCGTATAAAAACGTACCAAAAGCGTTGCGGTGTCTCGATGCTTCTGTTAGGATGTAACATTTTTAGTCGAAATAAATTCCGGCTCTGTATACAAATGAAACCGCTAATACTCACGTAGCTGAAGGGATGCGGTATAGATATATCGATTATTATATTTCAATCCGAATAGCCTTTCGTCTTCAGTCCGAGTATTTCCGCCCTCATTACATGAACGAAGAGACGTTGGAAAAGTTGCTGGCTTTTCATAACAGAGCACGCGCGTCCGTTTCGCCCACCGCCGACCAGATGTTGAAAATGGTAACACTACATTTTTATATTGCCGATTACACCCATATATGATTTTGAGTTGTTGTTTTCTAGTCGTGGGATTATGACTTGGAAGAGAGCGCATGGAGGCACAGCAAAAAGTGTGTTTTTGCATCAAGTCTGTACAGCGACAGGCCGTTCGATAAGTTTCCCACAGTCGGGGAGAATCTATGGGTATCTTGGGGTATCCCAATCGAATTCACGGATGCAGAGTCAGTGGTGAGAGCCTGGGAGGTGGTGTTCGAATCTAATTAAGCAGAAAGTAGAAAGTGTCATATTTCGAAACCACCAGTGTGCAAGTAGCTTCGACATAGATACTTTGATAAACTTACCTGTGGTCATTTAAGTACCGATGACTCTGCGACTAACGCCGATGAAAAAAGATTATATGTGTAATTTCAAATATTTTCCGACCTCCTGATATGCGGGATATTTGTCCACGAAGAAATAGAGATTTTCATATGCGTGATATCATATGTACCAAACCCGAAGTTCATGCTTTTACAGCAATAATTAAAATAAAAATTGAAGTATATTAGCTACGAGAAGAACAGAGACTATAGTGTATGGTCACGGTGGAATGTGTGTATGGCTAATGTCAATTTGTTCAAATTTTGAGTTCGATTTTTCAAAATGATAAAATATGAAGTTTTTGTAAAATTTCCATACTTTCTGTCATATTTTGGCCATGCTTCCAAGATATGACCGGTGGATTATTGAAATCGTTACATAAAGTTAATTTTCTCAAAATGTGTAAATTGGACATACGCCACTTTGATTCCACAACGACATATATTGATTACAAATAAGGTGTTATTCGTAGACAAATGCGCCAACAATATGTATATTGCTAAATAAAGGAATTTTTCATCATAAATGATGACCTAAAGAAATATAGTGGCAATCTCCACTATCGGTCAGGTGTAGCTAGAAAGACCTCAGGGTGTAACTACAATTACACTTATACAATTACCGTTTATACAACAGATTAGATTCTGGTTGAAGGAAAAGCAATATTTCGATGCATCTTTGAAAGCATGCATTGGGGGATCGTGTGAAAGATACACACAACTCGTTTGGGGCGCATCGTTCAAACTAGGATGCGGTTACAGTTGGTGTGATGATATCCAAGTTCACGGATACAACCTCAACGGCGCCACGTTTCTAACCTGTCATTATGGACCTGCGTAAGTATTGAATAGTGCTAGCGCGTGTGCACTGTGTACGAGTCGATGAATTCGGTGTATTGTTTAGTGGCAACCTTGATCAGCTGATCCCCTATTACCACGGGCTGAGTTGTAGCTTTTGCGATGACGCCGATTCTTGCGAAGACAAATTGTGCAGTGAGTGGAAATTCACTTCGGTTTCTTGGACATATTAGGTTGCCTATGCTGACGCAATCATCAGTCTAGCTACGATTGGGTCATTTCTAATTCGAACTACGAATTAATATTTCTGAATGGGAGTAACCTATACCATCTATTCAACTGGTAGCTTAGGAATCCTAGAAAACAATTCAGCTCAGTTTAAACAAATTGCCATCAATTGAAAACATTAAAGATTGCTGTACAAGGAAGAGGTTGAAACGACATTGAAAAGTTTTCGAACACGCCACTTGGCGTGAATATATCCATAAAAATTGAAGATCACATTAAAAGGATACATGCCACCTGATGAAAGAAATGGAAGTTCATAACGCAGCCTCTCGATATTCTGCTGCTTGCAAATTATGATCGGCCAGTCACAAGGTTCTGAGTCGGAATTCAATTCATAATTTACGCTCTTGACTTGAATAAAGTTGAAACATTCTTATTTTGTCGCCGAGTCAATTCCAAGTCTCAGTTATGTTGAAAAGGACCGAACAGTTTCTACTCCAAATACCAGTGACGTGTAAATGTGATTTCGTAGTGGGCACAGATCAGATGCTTCAGATAGCGGCCAACACACGCGCGTATACTTAGCAATGGCGACTTTGACACAACGCATACGGCTTATACTTTCTCTGTCATTCTGCTGCGAAATCGATATTGAAAAATATATTACCGAATAAATATGTGAATGAAAGCCGTAAACTTAGAACACTGTTAGATGACATTATCCGAGATGTAGAATACGCAATCGCATCTCCCGTTTCGGTATGGAACACCATAAAATCAACACAGACCAACAGCGAATTATGCGTAAAATATATTGAGGTATTGGTTGATCAAGTGATCAGCTGTCAGTCGACATCGGAACCAAAATAGCTATCGCACTTGACAATGCAGATTGTTAACAAATGGCTTGAAGGCTGTAAAGCACACGATTAAATCGACATTGGAGAACATAACATTGAATAAATATTTGATTGCAAACCGGGAAGCTTAGTAAACTGTAACATGATATCATCTACATATACCAGTGGTTCTTAACCTTTTTTGCTCCAGCGCCCACTTTCAAAAATTATCGTCCTCCAGCGCCCCCCAACCTCATATTGTAAGGAATGTAATAAAGACAATGAGAAAGAGGGAGGGCCGTAACAGCACTTCGTCAACCCCCTAAAAACGATTCTCTTGCGCACCCATAGCGTGATAAACCAAACTTCGGAAGGCTTTGCCCCCAAGAACCCCGTTGCGTGATTTCGATGGTCAGCAAAGTTTGTGTGGCCTGGTCGCCCTAGGTACAAACATTTTCTATAATGCATGAATGAATAGGTGGTAATTACATATATAAGTCGCTATAAACTTTTTATCCTCTCAGCCCACGTAATCAGATTTATCAGTAGCGCTGAGTGAGCTGTTGTATGGGAAAATAAAGTGCACGTAATTAATAATTAAACATATTTGGGCGTGCCCGTAGGTACAATTAATTCGTTACCAGGGCCGGTTTGAAAATGTGCTGTGGCCCACCTATTATCTTAGATTCTTAATCCTGTTCAATGCGTGGTAGTCGATGGCGACGATATGCCTATTTGTCTAAAATATGCGTATTTTCTCTTAATTTACTGATTATATTTAAATCTACACCTCTAGGGACATGAAATCGCGCGCAGCGCGACGAAAATTTCCGAGTTGAATAAATATCCTCAACAAACGACCAACGAAATAATCTTGGGCCCCTTCGAGCTCCCCTAATTGGGGGTTTGGGTGCGGCAGTTACTGCCCACGTAGATCATAGGCTAAAACTCCTGTGTATGTTATGATCGTCCGCTGCTCCATTCGCGTCGCTAAACACAATGATCAAATTCCCGCATCCACTTTGTGATTAGGGTTTTAGTTCCACTATTGTGGGAAAAATATTATCATTCTGGACCAGCTTCACACAATTCATTAATTAATGGGGTGCTACTACTACAGTGAAGTGGAGAAAGAGTTTTTTAATATGCATGCTGTACAATGCACATTGTATGTCCTGTACCAAACCAACTGAAGTTGCAATGTCAGAATATTCAATCAAACGATACGATCAATTCATGTGACTGTTACATTGTGTTCAATGGTTTCCAGGCCGGACATTTTAAACCGACTCCAAAGATTAATGCGCTCCGCTAAATCCTCAATCCATTACGATTCGTTGCGGTCACCAGAAGTTGCTAATAATTTTCAATTATGGCTATGTTTGTCTTACAATAATACGACCTGCCAAAGTACAATAAATCTATGCATTGATTACACTTCATTTTGAGATTATTGCACACCCTTTCCACGGCATACGACATATGACCCTGCCGGAATACTTGGTTACTTCAGCATTACCTTTCAGTTATCATATACTCGAAATTACTTTAGTTGCTGTTAGCCGTAGGTTGTCATAGTCAGTGGAAAAACCCGCCGTTTGTTCCTCCCGTTTTCGACTGGTACATGCTGACTCCATGCGTGCCACTACGTCTCCTCAAAGTCGGATGAAAAGTTTATGAATATATTTCTAGCGTTTAACATAACCAATAAATCTAAACTTGCATTAATTCAAAAATTTTCTAAATAGCCTCGCGGCCCACCTCAAAATGCTCTGTGGCCCACCAGTGGGCCATGGCCCACCCTTTGAGAACCCCTGATCTAGTTTTAGATATTCCTGTCGCCCAATCGTACTAAACTAAAAGACGCATACGATTTCAGAGTGGTATTTCTTCACTTGCATATAATTTTTCTCTGCCAGATGGAATTCGTCTTCTGGGGTTCAAATTGCCAAGACAGGAACATTCGGTGCCAGTCATTTAGGCGCCCATGGACAATTAAACCTATACGTCTTTTGTAGGCTATATATAACGAAGTTTGCGGTGTTAATTTTCTCTGAATATCATTAGGGATATGTCCTACCACCACATCATCTACTGCGAAGCCATTTTTCTCC
>ATSW01002647.1:0-12278 GCA_000444245.1 Botryllus schlosseri | reverse complement strand
AGCATCATCATCATCATTGGTTTATTAGTAATTTTTATCAGTTCAATACACCACAAAAATGCGATACAATGAAAAGACAGGAAGATGTCGAAGCGACTTGGAGTAGTCGATGGAATCAGACACCCACCTTGGCCTAGGCGATGTAAAGAGGAGGCATGCACACTGAATAAGATAAAGGGTAAAGAAGATAGTGTAGAATAGGGTTACCATACGTCCTCTTTTAAGAGGATTTGTCCTCTTTTTTGACTATTTTGAAAGTGTCCTCGGAGGACGCCCTTTTGTCCTCTTTTTTGAAAATTTAGGTCATATTTAGAGCAGAGAGCAGAATGCAAGTGATATGCCGTAAATTAGTACAGAAGTGACGCTCCGGCCGGCTGGGCGAAAAGTTGTCCTTTTTTTTAGTCAACCACCCCGCGGCAATGTGGAGGAAGAAACGGTATTTTGGGCTCTGAGTGTGAAAGTTGACCTTTTTTTAGTCAACCACCTAGCAATGTGGAGAGAAAACGGTATTTTGAGCTCTGAGCGGAAAGTTGACCTTTTTTTAGTCAACCGATCACAAAGTGGGAAAAATTCACCGATTTTTGAGAATTCTTCTCCGGTTTTGCAAGTCTCAAATTTCTGAAAAAGTGTCCTCTTTTTAGATTTCCAAATTATGGTAAGCCTAGTATAGGAAAAAGAAAGCGACAAGAAATAAGGCGGCATGTCATGGAAAGCGAGATCGATATGTCAGTCGTGGTCCGGTAATCTTGAGGATGGACTGTATTTATTTAGTAGTAATTCCACCCCTGTTCCTTAGTGAATTTAACTGTGGTCAGAAATCTGAAGGATTACCACGAGAGTTGTGATACCATACAATGTTTTAAATTGCTATGATGACACTATAGAATGTAAAGCATAGCCACGAATGTGGGGTTACCATGCGTCATCCTTTAGGATTTGTCCTTCTTTTTGAAGAAGTGTCCCCCCTTCGTCCTAATGTCCCCCATTTGACAATTTGTCCTACTTTTTAGCCTAAAATGCACCCAACGACCACGAAAGACGTTCATTTTCTTTAGTCGACAAAACAAGATTCGTAGTAAATATATCAAAATCAGCTGTTTTCAATTTCGGTAAACCAATGATATATATTAGGTAAATTAACTTTATATATTTATATAGGACTATATCTCTGTCTGCGTTCAGACTGAGAGCAGAGCACCATGACCTAGGTGATGAAAGTATCCATCAAAAAAGAGAGCATCAAAGATTTGAATTATAAATTAAATTTCCCGTGAAAGTGCTGCTTCTGAGAATGTCCTGATGGCTTTTATGATTTGATAAGTGTCCTCCTTTCCCGATTCCAGAATATGGTAACCCTAATGACACTCAACCGAGTACACATATCACCACTTACTTACGCGGGGTCAATTTTAGGATACATAGACTGTGTAAGGATCATAATTGGAGCATGGTTGGATCAGGCTTCAATGATACTACTCGTTGCAAACAATGTTTCTCGTGTACATTATCATAATTTAGTAAGTGGTGATATTTCATGGTGATTTCCCTCTTTGCCAATCAGCAGATCAATCAGTGTTGTCGAATTGCCGAGTGCAACGTGACAGTTCTCATTCTAGTCATTCGTTTGTTGGTGATTGTTTGGTTCGGTTCTGTTGTGTTGTCTTCATTCGAACTACGTTCAAGTCTACATTTGAAGTTTCGAAATACCACAGAATCACATCATGTCTTTGATTTTGCGTCGTTTCGTGTTAGAGTCTAGTAGAAAGACAACCGTAAGTTTTGCACGACTGTAATCTCGGCTATGCCTCTTGCCTCTTTTTCTGCTGTGTAATTTGGTGCTTATTCAGGTTCACCGGCCCTGCGGTCGTCATGTTCATACATCGTTCGGAAGATCTCTTGCTGCAGTTGCTTCAAAGGTGCAGGATACTGAAGAAAAGGTATACTATTGAAGTATCGCCTATGTATTCTAGAACCTATAATGATGTTGCCATAGTCTTTGCTATAAAATATTTATACGTGATCACACTGACGACAATACGAGCCACCAATCAATTATGTGTCTACATATCCTTGAATAACAGAAGATGTAACACCTTAACTTGATCTTATTTGAATTTTATTGAAATCCCGAGTTTTTTCCGGCGAACCCTACCAACCAGAGTAGAATTGGTGGCAACGTCACGCAGAGCTTTCTGTTTATTTACTTAATTATTCTATGCAGAAAACCTCTCGTCATGCAGGATTTATATCTAAAAATGAACCGAGATTTCATAGAGGCCTACCGCCAAAACTGAATCCAAACATTCAAGCATCTACAGAGCATTTACGTCATTTGACAAAGATATTACACCATTTGAACTATATTGGGAATTGGAAGAGACCATATAACTGCTCTTAGGGAAAACCTGTACTGCAAAACGAGTGAACCCATCACTCGAGTGAAAAACATTTCTGTTTCCAAATCTTCAAACTGGAAGTGATTTATCAATACGTCATAGAAATCCGAATTTTGCTTCAGGACTTATTTGGTTATCAAACGCTTGAATCATGAAAGTGGTGTTTTTTTCATATTATAACCTTTTGTGATACGTTCCTTTGATGCGCATTGTAAATTAATTCTTTTGGCGATAGCCTCATCTTCCTTGTTTATACATTGTGTTGGAGTGACATTTATCATTGTTATTATTACAGACTTTTGACAAGATTCTTATTGCCAACAGAGGAGAGATCGCTTGCCGGGTAAGATTTATAAACCTTCGTTGAAACTCTTGTCATAATGGGTGTGTAACCTATAAATCTAGTAGTTTACCTGGAAGCTGTAACAACTTTTTATTCCCGCGTATTTCAGGTGATGAAGACGTGCAAGGAGTTGGGCATTTCTACTGTAGCTGTGTACAGCGAGGCTGACAAAAACTCTGTTCACTCTCAAATGGCGGATGAAGCTTATTGCGTTGGCCCCCCACCTTCTAATCAGAGCTACCTCGATATGGATAAGATCATGGACGTTATCAAGCACACTGGAGCGCAAGCGGTAAGGTTTCTGTTATGTTTAAGGCTCATGGCGAGCTGCTCGAACTTGCGTATCGTGTAGTACCCCTGGAGCAGTGTCAGGGTACTAAACAGAGACGTTGCTCAATTCTAATTCGGAATCTCTCAAATGATCCATTACTGAGACGCAACAAGTCGATCCTAGTCTGCCAATAAGGCGATCCTAGTATGTGAATTCAATACTTGTTGCATGTTGAACTCTGTTTCAACCAAGCATTCCAATGCCAATCAGCAGCGGACAAGGCTGAATTCACTACACAAGTACACATGTATTCGTACCCGCTAGTTCGTGCCCAAAATCACTTGTAGACATCTAGATCACAAAATTGCTCAAGTAGCTATTTGAAATACTCACAAAAACTGCTATTTGAAATACTACTGTAGCCTTCATAGTCAATTAGCCTTACGTTACAATGGAAAGAGTTGATATTCCAAACACCGATATTAAAATAATGTTATAATTCCAATGATTCAGATGTTGGGTACTATCAATTAGTCGCTAATGTTCATGAAATATTTTGAAGTTTCTATTTGAATATATCGGCTAATCGACTTGCCAAGTAAATGATTCCAATTGCAATGAAATTATTGAAAAGTCGCATTCAGTTCAGACTAATAGCATGCCTGAAACTATCAATTAGTCGCTAATGTTCATGAAATATTTTGAAGTTTCTATCTGAATATATCAGCTAATCAACTTGCCAAGTAAATGATTCCAATTGCAATGAAATTATTGAAAGTCGCATGCAGGTCAGACTAATAGCATGCCCGGAACGATCCATACAATGTTGTTGCATGAATTCCTGCATTATGATCCACATAAATCTCATTTGTCCTTCAGGTTCACCCAGGCTATGGATTCTTGTCAGAAAATCGTGTATTTGCACAAAAATTGGTAAGTATGGCGTGGCACTGTTTCGTGCGAACGCGGTTATATCGTTCAACCTGTTCCGCCAGGCTCAAAACAATGTCGCATTCATTGGCCCCGGAACTCATGCCATCAAAGTAATGGGAGATAAGATTGAGTCCAAAGTTGTCGCTAAAGAAGCCGGGGTAAATACCATACCTGGTTTTGACGGCGTTGTCAAGTCTCCAGAAGAAGCTGTGACTATCGCTAATGACATAGGTATGAGAATTCTGCAGTTGTCCTCATCCTGCAAGAAGTCTGCACAATTTAATTCGCTGTTTCAATGACGCTGTTGATGTTAATCAATATCGGCTACATCTCGTCCTTAGTTAGCTTGGCGGTAATCAGATTTCATTTAATTAGGTTATCCCGTTATGATCAAAGCCTCTGCCGGTGGTGGAGGCAAGGGAATGAGGATTGCTTGGAACGATGAGGAGACGATCGAAGGCTTCCGGTTTTCTTCACAAGAAGCCGCTTCGAGCTTTGGAGACGATCGGTTACTCATCGAAAAATATATCGACAACCCGCGTCACATCGAGGTTCAGGTTAGTGCCAGAGATTGGAATTGCCAGCAATGCTCAGAAGCAGTGGTTCTCAAAGTTTTGTAGACACGCACCCCTTTGTGACAGTGAAAATTCCACGCCCCCCTCATTGTGATATCATCGCAAAATACCAAAGAGGGCTATCACAATGCTAGCAATCCCAACGGATAGTTTGATGGCATTGAAGGTTATGGCGTTGTAAGGTTAAACTCAAATATGAAAAAAAAACAATAGACTGAAAAATAACAATAAGGTGGAGGTCAACCGCGCAGAGCTCGAAAGAAGTTTCATTCAACTGCAGCTTCGTGCCCCCGCTTAAGATGCTTCCACTCCCCTCAAGGGGCCGCTCCCAGTTTGAGAACCACTGCTCTGAAGAGAAAATATTTCGAGAATCTTCGCTGCTCATACATGGTCTTCCTTGCGCTTAGGTTCTCGCCGACAGCCACGGAAACACGCTTTGGTTGAACGAGCGGGAGTGCTCCATCCAGAGAAGGAATCAGAAAGTGGTCGAGGAAGCCCCGTCTACTTTCTTGGACCCTGACACGCGTCGTCAGATGGGGGAACAAGCCGTTTCCCTAGCGGCGGCCGTCAAGTACCAGAGTGCAGGTTGGTTTCACTAGATTTTTAAGGTTTCGTAAAGTGTGGATATTGATGGTAATAAAAATTCATCGTAGCTCGCGCTTCCATTTTCTGCAGAATTTCATCGATTTGAACAAACCTCAGAATTCTGGAGTTCATTTTGCAAGTGTTTGTGCTCTTTATTTTCAATTTGAAACTGGCAATCTCGACTTTGAATCGCATCGTGATTCAACTGGACCGAATTCGTTCTTATGTGTAAACTCAAAAGGCCTGTTTTTCATCAAAGTTTGAAACATGTCTTGAAGATTTCTGATATTCGGTGATCTTGATGAGGTGTGGTCAGTGACGAAGTAATTTGACTTTTTCCTAATTACTCTTGTAGATATCCCTACGGCCTACATGGAGTGCATGTTCAAGTGGTTTTGCTTACTCTGTACAGTTAATTATTTGCAGTTGGTAAAAAGTAGTATTTTTAAGCTTCAGTAGTTGTCTAGCGTTGTAATTTTGAAAGTAGACTCCACCAAGGCAAAACCCTTAACCAAATTTATTTTTCAAGTAGCCTACTTTCCAGACCTATCACTTTCTATCTCAAACTCAATATGAAGTGGGTTTGATACATTGGACATTGCTACTACTACTTGCAATTGAGTAGAAATTGATAGCGTTACTTCTACTTCCACTACAGTAGCAACACTGACTACTTTGACCGTCTTTTCATACTGTTTCTGTATCGCCCGAAATTTCATCTTTCGTCCAGCCATGCTCAGTCTTGATAGCATTTCCACTTTGATAGGAACGGTCGAGTTCTTGGTGGATTCTCAAAAGAACTTCTACTTTCTGGAGATGAACACCAGGTTGCAAGTGGAGCATCCCGTGACGGAACTCATTACTGGTGATTGCGGTATGCGACTGTGCCAATTCTGTAGCTAAACACGATTCTCCTTTCAAGGTCTCGATTTGGTCCACGAGATGATAAGGGTGGCTGCCGGACACAAACTCTCCGTTCGACAATCCGATATTGGTATTAAAGGTTGGGCGATGGAGTGCAGAGTGTACGCCGAGGTAATCAGGCGATAATGCAAGTAGCAATAGCATTGGCGGTATTTTCCTTAGTGAATTTCAAGACTTGATGGTTTTAGCTATTTCTTTTACGTCATCCTCTAAACTTGTCACATACGAAACTTTTGAAGTATTTATGAAGCAACATTTGCTATTAATTTGGGAATATTGTCAAATTGTGGCAAATAAATCAAAAGTGACCCATAATTTCCAACAGTCTGTTCTTGATTAATCATGGAAACCTAAATTTCAAGTATGATTATTGAAAGCAAAATTCATTACCAGGCAGCTGAAGTAGACACAACCTTGTGCTATAGGCCTACTTGGTTACTGTAGCAGTACAGTGTTATATCATTGAATATTAATGAATCTGAATTGCTCAAGGATCCTTACAAATCCTTCGGATTGCCATCCATCGGTCGCTTGAACCGATATGTCGAGCCATCTCATATCCCCGGTGTCAGAGTGGACAGTGGAATCAAAGAAGGAAGTGAAATTAGCATCTATTACGATCCAATGATATCCAAGGTTTGTTGATAGTACGATGTGGTAGCCTGCGTTGCGATTTTTCTCATTTGATCTCGTATTCAGCTTATCAGTTACGGAAAGACTCGGCAAGATGCCATCGATATTATGTGCGACGCGTTGAACAATTATGTCATTCGTGGAGTCACTCACAATGTACCCCTCTGTTACGAAGTGCTTAAGCATCCGAGATTCGTTTCAGGCTCGTATTCGATGCGATACACTAACTAACCGAAGTGCTGAAGCGACGTGGATATAAATAATGTGTGCTCATCCTTTCTGTGGTGTGTGATGCACAGTGTTTTGATTCAGGGGATATCAGTACCAACTTTCTTGCCGAGGTTTATCCGGACGGATTCAAAGGTAAAAGCTTGTCATTGCCGGAAGAGAACGAGTTAAAGGCGGTCGCGGGCGCTTTCTATGCCTTCCAACAACGAGCACTTCTACAATACACAAATCAGACGAGGTAGTATTACGGATGTAGTGAATGCAAAATGAAATCTTGGGGATTGTACTTGTCAACCATTTGTCAAATATGCCAATGTGTGCTGTTCTTCTTGATGTATTACCATGTATTTTAAGAGATAGACCTCATTGCTTAACCAAGATTTGAGCCGATGGCAGATTTGAGCCGATGGCAGTAACGTTTGACTGGGACTTGGCATAACGAGTCCCGTACACCAATCCGAAACAATCGTCAAATTTTATTTGAGTTTAGGGAGTTCTAGGTACCCCTGTTGGAGTTTAGTAGCGAGTCTATCGTTCGTAGTGTGCCCCTTACCTTATATGTTTTATGAACGACAATCGTATCATTGTATTGTACATGATTTTGAATTTTTTCAAGTGTAATTGATATTATTTACTTAGTCCTAATGTCATGAAGTAAGAATGAACAGTACTCGAATACTCAACTCTGAATCTATCACTCTGGTGCTAGTTTTTACCCAGCCCTACATGGAGGTGGTCAGTAATGACGTGGTTCTACTTTTACGAGTGTTGAAATGGTATTGCATACTTGTACTACTTGAGTGATTATGTTTTTAGACTATTTGCAGTTCTACTAATCATTGCTTTGATGCTGGAGTAGGCTACTTGCTATTAACGCTTTACAATAATGCTTTCGTTAATCCATGTATTTACTGAATTAGGCTTGCGCTAAGAGTGCCATGTCTTGACTTCTGTCTCAGGCTACCTGTTCTTGGAGAAGAATCGTCGAGATGGAATGTACAGATTGAGTTGAATGATCAAACGTGTGACGCATCAGTCGAAATGTTTGACGACAGATTCGAGGTGACGCGGCTTTGAGAATGTGGCCGGAAAAGTGAAAATCTAAAATTTGAGTTTTCTTTTCTTTGATAACTAGGTCACTATGAACAATACTGTGTTGACATTATCAAGAGATTGGAACCTCACCAATCCTGTTCAAACAATTTCTGTGAACAATGGAAAGCCGTTCGCCGTGCAATGTGTGAAGTCCAATGCGAACGGAGAATATGTCATTCAATACCATGGAACAATGGTATGTAATATGCCAGTTATACTGTTCTGCCCTCGTATGTAGTCGAAATGAGACCTTGATATTGAACTTAAGAGTCCTACATGGGTGATGTAAGATTCTATAAGCACTTGCCCGACTGGCTTTGTGTCACACATCGTTATCATAAAATGCTAGATGTTAGCTTCTAGAATGGATTGAATGTAGACCTAATACTTCTGATGAGTCTAGTGCAGTGGGTCTCAACCTTTTTGTCTTCGCGGACCGCTATAGTTTCAGTTCAATTTTAGCTCTACTATCGTGCAACCGTCATCTGTCTTGTAGTCTAGCGATGAACGGAAAAAATGACCATTCTTGAAAATTGCATCATAACCTACTATTTATGTAGTAATTGTGAATACTTTTTTATTATATGGAAGTGGATTCTGTAGCTTTATTTCTTGAAATACGCATGTCTCGAAAATCTGAGCTGATACAAAAGAGTGCCGAAAATTCATTTCCACATAGATAGGTGGTGATGAATGTAACATTAACACACCGCTTCTGAATACGTTTGGGTATGATCATGAATATATGACATCAAAATTAAGAAACGATTTTTAGTGAACATATAACATTCATCATATTCATTTCTATCTAGCAGCTCATCTTGAAGTTATTCTGGAATACCGGTTATGCATATCACAGGATAAAAGGGATTTTCGCAAACAATTAATTTTTCAAGACTCGAACAAAACATCTTCAAACAGCGATATGTTTGTATCAGCATAGGTGCCGACTTTTATTTTGCGGCCAGATAAAAACAAGGGAGGGGTTTGAAATTGTTATAAGTTTATCAAATCATCAATTTATTATGGTTCAAGTAAATGCGTAAATGCTCATGCTCATAATACATGGATAGGACAACCTTCATTGTGTTGACGAATTCACGCGCATATGTGCGCGTAAGCTTGCAAGCGAGGCCAGCCGTTAATTAGCGATTCTTCGATCTTGCTCCAATATCAACAATTCACTAATGACCAACACGCGCCCACGAACAATTGAAATACCCAATCTCGGTGACGACAAACAATTTAACAAATTAATACGATTGAAGTCTGCCGTGGAATCTGTTCTGTAATGGCACCGATTTCAGGTGATTCGGGTCTGTCATATCTTTTGATGACTCTGCTTTAACACACATCTGCTGTTTTAGTATTAGCGCTAATCAGTTACGTGCTTTCGAGTCGGTTCGTGGCCAATTGCGCAGATTCAAAGTTATTATTCAATTTCACTCTGTCAAAGTAGAGAGATCAGGCAAATCATGCGAGGCGTGTAGCAGACGCTATAGTTTAGGTCAGCGTAGTTATAACATGCGCCAGTCCTGCTGTAGACTCTATAGTTCAGGCTGGTAACGATATCAGACCTAGCCTGGTGCACCTGATAGTTCATGCATGCCAGCGATTATAGCGTGCATGCCTGCATGCGGGTCGCGCTAAATCAAACAATAGACGATAGCGCACATCAGATGTCAATGACCCATTTCGCATACAATAACGGGCTGCTTAATATCAGCCCGGGGCCTACGTACGTCCCGATCAGCCAGTCGGATTTCATCGTGAAATGGTGCGATTTTAATTATCCAGATGTTATTGCAGCGAGAGCACCACGGGTGCATGCCGCATTGCCGCAACCTTATCAGTAGAAATATAAATACCGATGGTTTGGAATTCGATCAGCGATATGGTTGCGCACGATAGAGTCCGTCCAGAAATGATGTTTATTGAAACATAGAACGTTCCGTCTCAAACTAATCAAATAAATTCAGAATTTGCGACACCGAAAATCTCCTGTTGCGGCAATATTTGACAAGGCAATTCAACGCCGTGAACTGTACAATGCGCAGTATTGATAACAAATCAAACACTGACAAGTGATATCGAGGGAATACGAGTGTCTAAAGCAGACAAGAATAGATAAATAGCAAACAAGAAAGCGCACATCTAATCAGTAATTCCCCCACTTGCGTACAGCACAATGGGGTTCTGAGTCTGACATAGCGACTATTGCTTGCTCATTATGACGACGGTTGAGCTGCATTGCTGCATTTCCCCATAAAGTTAGAAAAGCCTTGTTAGAGTAATGAATATTCGAATGACTTTCTATTCGCAGGCATACATACACAAACACTCTGTCCTATTTTGCGATCCAATGGAGAAGACTAACTCGAGAATCATTTTGTAAACGAATATGCGCGAAAATACATTTTAATTGAGAGAAGTATAGAACGTGAATTCGCTCGTCTGGTCGAGAGAGGAGACGGTGTTTCTCAGCGCGCGAGCTGTCGCAATCGACGTCGTAAACGAAGTCGCTTCGATTGTAAGATTACTAATCACGGGTTACAATTTATTGGTGCGTCAGCACTAGCTCGTCGTCGACGACGACGACGCTGCGTAGTGCGTATTCAATTATTCGGGCACGTATAGTTGTCATTTCCACGATATCACGGACTCGCTAATTGAAAGCGCAGACGGCGGGCGTTTAGGCATTTTGTATGGGGTGGCCGTCACCCCATAATTGTGTAATGGGGTGGCGCAGCCCCGTAACTCGGCGCCTCCTGCATTTATATGTGGTGAACTCGGGTCAATAAACAATAGGATGTTCAGGTATGTCATGTGACATCAATCGATCTTCTCAACAATGTCATATCATTATCTGGATTTGGTGTCTTACTATACAATTGTCTGTATTTAGCTCAGTAGTACGGCAATGCATTTCACTGCACTTTTAGAAAAATAGGATTTTGTTGATAATAAAAGACCCCAGATGACTGATGCGCTTTATAAACTTTGTAAGTTACTGTTTGTTTTCCATGAGTTTTCTAGCAAATAAAAAGCATGTTTGAAGTACCAGGAATGCCGTTAATTGGCATGGGGACCATTCCCAATTACAATCAGCAGCATTTTACTGGGCTGGTGACCGAAGATAATACTTTTGGAAGTTTTGTGAACAGCTAATTTGGAATCAGTAATAAGGTAGAATCATTCAGAATTGAGTCAAGGATGAGCAAACGATATACATTGAGTGAAACATGGCAAAATAATGGGTGTATCTAGGGGGTCGTCGTCTTAAATACCGAAACATGAGACCAACCTTTAAGTCAGGGACGTGCAACTTCTCCAGTCGGCGGGCCGGACATACGAAAATTAAGTACTTGGCGGGCCTGATTGCTGAATCGATACATTATTCGAACATTTATCCACATATACAAGGAAAAAATCGTATTTGCTGTATTTTAACGACATTAATGTCAATTCAAAGCCATTCTCGCCCATAATGACGAATACAATGTGGATTTGAGAACAGCAATGTCATATACAGGCGCCGCCATGTCTGCTTCTCTCTGGTCAATTATCACATGGTGCAATCCTTAAGATTTCATGACGTTCGCTAAGCCCGGTAATCCAAATTTACCAAGATATCAGTTCATCAGGGTTGAGTACATCATAAATGCCGATAGTGAAAGTCTTCTCGCTTGGACGAACTTACACGTAAGCTTAGGGTTGCCATATTTTGGAAATCTGAAGAGAAGAAACTTTTTCAAAATTTTCAGATTTGCAATACCGGCGGCAATTCCTGAAAAAATGGCAAATTTTCCCCACTTCGTAGGCGGTTGACTAAAAAAAGTCAACTTTCAGGCCCATCTCCAGAAATAGCCGGCTGAGCGTTAATTCTGTGCTAAATTAATATATCTCGGTCGCATTTTGCCCTATATTTAACCAAAATTCTAAAAAAAAGAGGAAAAAATCTCAAAAAAGAGGACATTTGGGCGTCCTCCGAGGACACTTTCAAAAAAGTCAAGAAAGAAGACAAATCCTCCTAAAAGAGGACGTATGATAACCCTACGTAAGCTCCACTCCACACGCTGCGCACACACATATATAATAACTATTAGGGCCCATTTGACCTTAACAAAATCAATAATATGACTTTATTTTTTCGAAAGCATGACTTTACATTACTTTACGTGAAAGTCGTGGATGTGGGTTCACTCTTCTGCAGCTTTGCCAAAAGCACTGGTGAAATGTATTGTCTTTGTAGCTCGGCAATTTGTCTCACATCGTTCATGTCCAATCGTTTCTTG
>ATSW01002645.1:0-10762 GCA_000444245.1 Botryllus schlosseri | reverse complement strand
TCTCATTCGAAATTTCATGCTGGTGACGTCATATTTTGTGATACGATTGTCGATATACAATGTTCTTTTCGATTCTCTGCTAGTTGCTGACAATTACCCTGACGAGCGTCAGCTGAAAACATTGAATTGTATATTGCAGTTCTGTACCTCCGAGAAGCTATTTTTTACCTTTATAAACTTAATTTTGATGTGAATGTAAATTAGGTGTCTTCGCACATAATGTTAGAATTGTACTACAAATATGTTCATTTCTGTCTTTACGAAGTAGTTTGGCCTGTAAAGAACTTGTTTGTCTTGAAAAATGACCAATTTTCAAATGAAAAAACTTCATTCTAACGAAAAATGGAACTCCTAGTGACTCGGCAATGCTTTTTCTGCGCAGAACCGAGACAGGAAGTAGATAAAAAATCTGCGGATCAACCCCAGCCTGCCCCGGAGCACCCTAGGGAGCAACGGAACTACTCCAGACAATCGTCGCGGCATGAAGATCGACGAGGAGGTGAAGTTTTGCAATTATTGTGCTTTTTTTTGTGTTCGTCTCCATCGAAGCCGTGAGTGGGTAATTGTGCTTCTCGTGGTCAATACGAGACAATAGAAAAAGTCTTCCGTTAACGGTCGCGGACTTGCATTGCGTGCAAGAACCGCATTACCAAACGAAGAAATAGCGTGTTTTCATTGATTGGTTTGATATTCGAAAAATTTGTGTCAGAAAAATGCCATTTTTTCACTTCTCGACGTATGTCCTTGATAAATTAATGAAATTGGCAGTTAGTCGCAATTTTTTGTTGAATCAGAGTTTCTTAAACAGTATATGACTGCATTGAAATTGACAATTTTGTATTAACATTAAGAATTTGACATTGAAATTCACAATTTGGCTTGAAATTTTTGTCATAATATATTTTAGTTTTGAAAGCGATTCTATTATATCACTAAATTCACAAACGAGTGTTTCATGACACCATGAGCGTTGAGTGGAGTGCATTCTGCACTGGCATGTTAATGTGCTGGTGCATTTGAGTTCGATTTATCGTAGGGGCGGTTTAAGATTAGTATTGGGGGCAGCCAAGCGCCAAAATCAATGGTACCAAGAAGTAGTTATCCAAATTCAATCTTTTTTTTCGATTCTCAGTCCGAAACCTCTATCGAAGAGAGTTGAATTAGGCATTAAAATTGTATCATCTGCATTGTAATTATAACTTGGCATTAAAATTGAGAATTATGCTCTAAAATTTTGAATATGAAGGTATCGATATTATGAAAGGAGTGTTAAGAAGCAAATATCCAAATCTGAGGTAATTTTTTTCCCGATTCCCAGCTCGAAACCAGGATCGTCGCGATGACAAGCGCGAGCGAAGGCACGAGACTCCGCATTACGACGTCAGACAGAGGCTGCAGCAGAAAGTCAAAGAGAAGAGGCCGGAAAGCGCCGGGAAGCCCCGAACCCCTCCCGTGGAGAACAAACCGGAAGAAAAAAGTAAAGATTCTGAGAAAGGTGTGTATCTTGAAAATCATTTTTTCTCGAATTTTACTTGTAAGGTGCCTAAAAAAACGATGCACACCAATATCGGCTCAATTGCAGCCTATAGAAGAAAAAAATTTAGATTTAATAAATCAAAATATATATAAATATCTTTCAAATATTACTGGCTACCCCGTGGAATTGTTAGGTTGTCCAGAAAAATGCTGTGTATAACATTCGGTGCCATTGTGACCAGTGCAAGCAAAGTTATCGCAGTAGATCATTTTGCCCTGAAAAAATAGTTTTTGTGGTAGGCAGGTGGTATGATACATAATCGAAGAATTTTGCACCATGAATACTAGTGTTTTAAATTGGAATTCAGGCAAATTCGGTGTTAAGCGTTATTTTTTAAGCAACTTTGCAATTCCGTGGGGTGACAAGTTGAATTTATAAAACAAATACTTCTTAAATAATTTGAATTATTATCTCCTTTTATGTCTGTGCAGGCCAGGATAAATCTTCTGTTGTTATCCCCGCGGCTCCGCCCGGCACCAACGTCTGGGAGGAACGCATGAAGCAGCAGCAGGTCGTGGAAACCCCCACTTTCGTACCGACGATAGGAGACAAGAAGAAGACGTTGAGAGAGACCGCGCCGAAGATGGCCGCCGACGGCCAAACAGGTGAGAGAGACGTTGGTGTTGCTATCGGTATTCAATTTTTCTCGCTTTGTAATTTCTCATTCTTCAATCTGTCAATTGTTGAATGCCATTTGCTGTAATAGTAAGAATCTAGGATTATATTTGAAAATTTAGCTTTGTTATCAATAATTTAGCATGAAAATTGAAAATCTAGGATTAAAATTGAGACTTGAGCATTAAAATTAAGAATCTGGCATAAAATTAGGAATTTAGCATTAAAATTACAAATTCTAGGATTATAATTGAAAATGTAGCTTTGATTTCAAGATTTTAGCATTAAAATTAAGAATGTAGGATTAAAATTGAGCCTCGGGCATAAAATTGATAATCTAGCATTTAAATTAAGAATTTAGCATGAAAATTAAGAATCTAGGATTAGAATTAAGACATATGCATTAAAATTAAGAATACAGCATGAAAATTGAGAATCAAGGATTAGAATTGAGACTTGGGCATTAAAATTAAGAATCTAGCAATAAAATTAGTAATTTGACATGGAAATTAAGAATTTGGTATTAAAATTAAGAATTTAGCATGAAAATTGGGAATTTGGCGATAAAATAAAGAATGATGATGGGCGGCGGGATAACAGGCTTTTTTTTGTTATATCTGTAATTTGCCCGCTAACACCATTTATTTGAGTCCATTTTACACTACTTGTATTTTTAGTCTAACAATTTCAGTTTTTCGGTTCAAACCAGTCCTGGAACACAGTGACTCTTACTTTTACATTTATTTTACATCTTGGATTAAAAATCAGCATTGCTACTTCTCATTTTTTAATTCTGTCAATTTTTCACTTTTCCGAAATTTTCAATTTTTATTCTAACGTTGCGACTTTATCTCACCAAAAAAATATGAGTAAAAATTTACTGGTAACACTTTTTGCTGAGTCTCATTTTCTTATTCTGTCCATATTGGCTTTTCAATTTTTTGTCATTGATTATCATTTTCATTTATATACAATATTTCTCTAGGTTCGGGTGAATCCGCGCGGCCAGATTTTGACTCGACCGAGAAGAAAGTCGAGTCGGAACGAAGGAATCCGTCGAGCTCGACGAGGGGAGGTTTTCGGGGCCGTCGGGGCTCGCGGCCCCCTCGAAACAATCGGTTCGCGGAAAAACAATTCGACGAACGGCCCAGAGGTCGCGGGAGGTCTGTTGTTTTGTCATGTCATTATTGAATTTGAAATATAAGTAAAAATTTTAATTTTACCGATAGCGTTTCGATTGTGAAATTTCATTAGATCGCTGATTATTAGGGCGAATCTTTTACCAAACGGAAGATTTTGACCTAAAAAATCTAACTTATGACATTTTTAATCTTAAAAATCTGCTGTAAACTTGTGTGCTGTGTTTCAGGTCTCGCGGGATCTCGTCTCGAGCTGAAAATCCTTATCCGTTTGACAGGAACATGTCGAACGGGCCCCGGCGACCTCGCAGGGGGATGAGGTGATAAATGCGTGATATATCTGCATTAACGTTGTATTTACTTGGGAACTAATTTTTGGCAGGTCTGCGCCGCCCAGGGGTGGCTACGGGGACAGGCGATATTCGAGGTCCAGGATGCAGGTTGGACGCAATTCTTGTCTTGAAGAATATGAAAAAAAAAAGGTTTTTGAAAGAAATTTGACAAAATATGAAACATTCCTTGCAAAATAACTTCCGGTCTATGATGTTTTTAATAATTGTCTTTTTTTGGGGATTTACCTGTATAAATGGTTCAAAATGAGTTGAAAATTTGACATAAGGAATCTCGAGCAAGTGCAGGATCTCTCAAGGTTGCGGATTACAAATATTGCATGAATTTTTACAGATTGGCTTCAGTTTAGCAGGTACTTTTACCCCTAGGAAATCCCAAAAGTACTCATTTACCGTGGGTGTAATCGTTGTCCAATATAACCCCCCCCTCCGTTCCCAAGCTCAACTATCCTCTCTGTTAATATCTTAATTTTTTCCTCGCAAACGCATTTGGGAATAATTCATTAGCACCTGTTTGCTGTTCATATTTGAAGTCAAAATGGAGAACGTGAACCTCTGAAATTTAGAGGTTCACGTTCACAAACGAACCTTTGTAGTTTCTGCACTGTGAACCTTTTTCACATATTAAAATTTCCACTAATTCATTATAACATTCTTGGTTGAAATATATTGCATTTCAAATGCGGGCCACGAAATGCATAACAAATTAACACTAAACGAGCATTATTCTTGAAGCATCCTCATTTTCTAAGAAATCAACCCTTTTTAAATTTCAACTAATCTGCCGATCACCCTCGAAATATTTTACTCGGTAGCAGCTGCATGGTACATTTTTCTACCTTGATACTGAGCAAGAATAGAAATAGACTATGAAGAAGCTTTACAGACATGCGTCTTCTCATGCACCGATTGGCCATTCCACCGCGGTGTATGGGCATAAAGCTATCAAATTTGTCCTTAAAAAGCTTTAAAAAGATTTTGTGAACTGGAAATTATGTGAGATGTCGACGTTGTTTTGTTTCAGGAGGAGGCTTCGACCGAAGTGAGCGAGGATGAAGCCGAGGTTTGTCTCTCACTTTTGCTTTCTCTCTCTCATTTCGACTTCTCTCCTTTTCTCGCAGCCAAGAGCCGGCAGGAAGAGAGAAGTTGCTTCCGACGACGACAGCGACGAAGATCCGAATCCTGTCGCGCTGCAAGATAATAAACAAACAACGACAAACAATAACGACAAGGTGAGTTTATAAAACAGGATGATTTTTTTGGTTCGGTTTGAAGTTTGGCCAAAAATGTAAACTCTGAGGATTCAATTCCATTTTGGGTCGAAAATCCAGGCTCCGACGAAATTTGTTTCCCCGTTTGTTGCACGCGGTGAGCCGTCCAGACGAGGGCGTGGTGGAGCGCAACGTGGGCGCGGCAGGGGGGTGAGGTCGACGCCCAAAGGATCGTGGAGGGTCAACGACCGAGGGTAACGTTCATTGGTTTTCCCTTAATTTGAATATTTTTGAAAATGCGAAATCCAATCAGGGAGGAGGAAAAACCGTCACGGTTGACCAACGGGGTCGCGACCTCCAACGGCAGGGGCCGACCCCCCAGAGGACGAGGGTCACGAGAGTTCGCCGACCGCAAACGCAAGAGCCGGCCAAAGTCCGACAGGTTTGTCTTAGCTCTGCGTTTGTCGTTTGCTCCTGATGAGAATGTGCGATGTTCAGTCGACCGCCGCGGTTCAAGAAGCTGGAAGGTCGGGGAGGGGCCGGGGAGGAGCAGGGTCAGGAGGGGAAGCCCCGCGCCAAGACGGAGCCCGCAAACAACCACAGACAAGAACAAGGTGAGAGGCTGTTGACCGCGCCGTTGCAAAATAAATTGGACCCGCTAACTCCACAACTTCATTCGGCCATGTTATTCATTGACGCAAAAATTGCACTGATGCTATTCAATTCTGTTTGAAACTGTCTGTCCTCGTGAAACTATTTTCTCACATTGTGGTGGAAATAATAATATTTGTAACATCGAAAGATGCTTCCTGCGTTCTCGACAACGTTTAACATCAGCAGCTGCTGACAGACCGTGTCAGAACATTCTGACACACAAATTTTCATCGTGCACTTCTTGATATCAGCAACAATGCCCACGCAGTCTTTGTTCAGTTAGGATATTGCACTACCATGAGCGTAACACCATGTCAACCTATTTGTTCCATTAACACGGCAGGCTTACCAAGGCTACAGGCTGTCAGACATCAAATGATATGCTCACCGATATCATCTGCGATACGAACGAAACGCAGGGGTCAGAAAATATCGACTTTGTAAACAATTGGACAATTTTTTGGACCTAACGCTACAATTTTGACAAAATTTTCGCTTATTTGGACATAACTAAAAAAATGACCCTAGTCGGCATAATGATCACTGACACATCGCCGCTGGAAAACCAAGCTGCTCCATGTCCCAAAATGCCGATCTTCGAAAAATGATATTACCAATGGTTGTCACGCTCACACTACCAATACATTGAAAATGTGCTCCTTGGATATTGAATCGTATGCATATAATGTAGATATCACAAACTGACCAGCTGCAACTTCATTAACCCAGACTCACTGTAATTATATTTGAATAAACTGCTGGTTTAGACCAGTTTGAAAATCTCATTTACCTTACCCTTGATCAGTAACTTGGTTGGATCTGTTCTGTCAAATTGAGGGACACTAGGGTTAACCTAATGGTAATTTAGAAGGCATCGTCATCTGGAGAAAGCTTCTTGAATGCAAAGTTTATTGGCGTTAGTTAGAACCAGAATTATGTGTCCTTCCTTTTACAACTACTGTCTGGTAGTAATTTTCTCATTCTTAGCAATTTTCCGCATTGCGGTTAAAACCTTTTTGCAAAAAATTAGTGTAGGCCTGCCGAGAAAGCATCCTTGACAAACTCGTCATATTTGTTGCTGGTTACAATGATGGGATTTCATTTGTGTTTGCGATTTTGCTTTTTCTTTGGCTTTTGTTCTGGCATCAGAGATGAATGTCCTCCATAAATATGCATCCTCAAGAAGAGCCCAATAGTTAGAATTGGTCGATAGCAAAGTAAACTGTAGAGAAAGTGATGCTACATGGTATCAGGTTCCCAAAAGTCAACTTACCTGTAATAATGGACATTTGGACACTTAGTCAAGTGGAGGTCAAAGAGGCTTATGGCTCTATAATTCGGACATACCTTGAAAATGCATGCGTATATGTCCACTTCACTAGAGATCCCTACTACCTAGAAACATGGAGCCCTGACCAAATGAGAGATCTATGTCCAAATAGTGGTCAAAGTCAAAATCACCAAAAGTGGACATAGCGCAGTTTGGTTTTCCAGCGACGATATAAGCATCTTTAAATTACCCCTCAAAAATTGCTAAATTAATCCCTTGGGGGAAATTTCCCCCAGGCTGTGAACCACTGGCCTCCTAAACACGGAAATAGACTTTTTCCCCCAAATTTCAGGACCAAAACCGGACCGTTCGTCCGTCGTGTCGTCTCCGTTCTTGGGTTCTTCCGACCTGAACGGGGAGGAATGGGAAACGGCCTCGGACGCGTCTCACGACTACCAGCAAGCGCGGCAGGAGCAGCCCGCGGCCGAGTCTGCGGAGAGAGGAACGCGCGGCAAGGACGACGCTCANCANCAACAGGTNTACTCTGTNCACGAAGTTCAGTTTACNAACCCNAACGCGGTTCAAGAGGCTTTGCGCAACGCGNCCAAGACCGNTGACACTNACAAGGTGGATAAAAAAGCCAAACACAACCAGGTAATTAGANGTNTAATGATAATAATATTGTNAGAGTCGCTATGGTNNNCTTTCATNGTGAGATTGTCACTTGNGTTNTTCAAAATACCTTTTTTGGGACTCTGGGTATTCACCGATTNNNTTGTTAGGAACACNAAGTTACCAACCAGTANAAGCAAAGTTATTGCAGTTTGAANTTTTGAATTNAAAANTAGCATTGNCAGTAGGNTGGGAATTGAGTCNNNACATCGTTTTTGCTGACAACCTANCAGTTTCATGAGGGGTAGTGAAATTTGGAAAAAATTTATACTCATTTTTATTAATAAATCCACAATTTTCTGCTGCAATNATTTGNTTCCGCAGGTTGGAATTGACCCAANATTNGTGTGCGGTCNTATTTNTAGNNNACNCAANAATTTNATCAAGAAGCCGGTAAAATTTGACGAAAAAGANTGATTTTANAACANCCCGTATATGAAGTATTNGGAGTTTTAAGAGTTATAGTGTTNNGAATTTGAGAATCTCCAATTGTACTTCTAGTTGTATTTTTACTTGAGTGTTGGGTTGAAGTAAAGATGTAGCNTTTGCCGATGATGATTTGTGCACCACTCTCAAAACAGCAATGTGGAGAANCCGCACGACCCACAATCGATNTCTGAGGCACACTTGAAAAAAATCAGCTTGACCTCAGACGCAGATGAGCATTTGATAAAAAAAGCTCNATAATTTTTTAAAAACTTTTAAAGTGAGCATGGGAAAATCTAATTTTTTNACGTTTTTCCCAAAACAGGATCTTTTCCGTCTGTACGACCTGCACAATTACGCGAGCGTCGTCAATGTGGACGATTTGCCGGATGTCTCTCATCGGTGAGTCTTTCATCTTGATAACATCGTCGCTTGAATACCATACTTTTTTTGATTTTGGCTNTCTTGGATGCAATCGCTATTTCACTATTTCTATGTCATATTTCCATATTATCATGTAGCAAATTATGAGAAATTTTTTCACCGTAAATANCGATTTTTCAAANAAAATTTTTTTTTGCCGGATTAACTTTGATTCCACTCTTTGAAATTGAGCCAAACAAGTTTGTCGGGTAGCCATTATTAAAATGTAAAGAAGTTATTNTAGAACAGCCCTAATCTACAATGTATGCATCTTTTCATATCCAAGGAGCTCGTTTTTGTGTCGACAGTGTGACAGTATGATCGCAATGTCATTTCCGCCTCTTATTTCAGCGAGGTTTCGGCGAGTTTTGAAACGATCGATTTTGTCCCGATCAGCGAAGAGAANCCTCAGAACTCTCAGGACGACGACGGGTTCACGCAGGTTCTCTCCAAACGGGAGATCAGGAAAAGGGAGCAGCAGAGGAAGAAAGAGGAGGTAGGCGCATACACACACACNCNGNAACAAATGAAAGGCAGATGATGATAAAGGACANCCCCGTCTGAATTGGTTTTGTGGAAAAAACGTCTCTTCACAATCTGATGCCTCTTATCGCCAATCTCCCACGTCTTCAATTTATTTTTGTTTTATTTTATGGGTTGTTACAGTTATTTTTTCATTTTTGGTATTTTATAATTATAATTTTTAGTTTTAGTTCTAGTTGCGAGTCTTCATTTGTATAGTTCTAGTTAAGGATATTGAAAAGTGAATAATCCTAGTTCTAGTTGTAATTGCTGTTAGGCTATTGAACAGTGAATAGTTCTAGTCCCCTTTGCTGGTTTTGTAATTTGAGTAATTTCAGTTCTAGTTCTAGTTATTGAATAGTGCGTAGTTTTACCTCTAAATTTCAAAAAGTGACTAGTTCTAGCTCTAATTGCTATTTTTGAAATTTGCGTAGTTCTGGTTCAGGTTGGGTATATTGCAGGTTTGTAACCAAAGTCACAAGGCTCCGAGTCGCAAGTCAATCTCACTTAGTTAGTTTTGACTTGAGTCAAGTCGAGTCATTTTCACTTCACCACCGACTCGGAGTCATAGGATTATGACTCGAGTACGAGTCCAAGTCATTGTGTTCACTGCTCAGTTTCCAGTTAAAGTCCTGTCAAATCCACCTTTTATAAGTCTATTTGGTTATATCGAATGGTTCGCATTTATAATATAAATGCGGCTATTGCACAATTCTATTCCAGTTGTGAATTTTGAGCAGAGAATAGTTCTAGATTTAGTTCTAGTGATAGATTTTCAAAAATGTACTAATGTTAGTTTTAGTTAGTAGTGGACTGTTGTTGTCAATTCATTTATTCCATTATTTAATGATTTTATTCATTCAAAATTTTACCAAATTACTTCCTCAGGAGGTGAAGGTCCACGAAGTGACCCGTCGCGCGAAGGCAGATCGACAAAAGCGACACCGCGTTTTCAACAAAGCCCCCGGGAACCCGGTCGTGGGGTCCAGCGGCGCGATCAAGCAGCCCGCCGAAGGGGTCAAGAGCCTGTGGGGTTCCGAACCCATCGGGACCTGGGACCCGACGCAGGCCGTGGCCTCTGAAAACACAGTTGCTGTGGTGAGTGGGCCTTTTTATTGTGCAGAATAAATTCTTGCGTTTTACTAAGAGGTAGTTACTTCCATCCATTTTTTAGGCCCAACTAGGATTACTTACTTTTTGAACACATGCAATTTTGAGGGGTTGGAAAATTTATTTTTGTGAATAAATTGAAACAATTTCAATTTAGAAAATCTGGTGTCCGGGTCGCTTGTGATGTAAACAATCGCTTGTTTTCTGACCCGAAAGTCGCAGTTTTTGTTGCTCGGTCGTGATTTCGATGCTAGATAGCAACTGAAGCGGTCCGGACGCATTTGTAGCACAATTTAAGTTTTGGACTCTCAATCTGGTTTCGTTATCATCGTTAAGTCTTTTATTCTGTTAGCAAAATTGGCTAAAGAGACTTTATTGATGGTGTTCGAGTACAAGTATTATTCTAGTAGAACTAGAGCGATTTTTTTTAAACCAAAAAACGGAAGATTTTGACCTAAAAAATGGCATCGAAAAAATGGATTTCGACAAAATTTTACCGTCGTGTTTGTAAATAGGGGTTTTCGCACATAATGTTAGAACATCTTCATTTCTGGTTGGAACTGTCGGTTCTTGCAAAGTTGTTTTTACATGAAAAACTTTATTTTGACAAAATCCAGTAGCATTATGGTAGAAATAATTAAAATCGGTCGTAGTGCAGCAAAAGATGATTTCCTGCATTGTCAGGTAGAGAGTGTCTGTTCTTACTAAGTTGCTTGCCAAGAATGGAGGAAGAACGTTCAACAGCAGCAGTTGTTGGATGACAGCATTGAAGTTGTGCTGGTGACAAACCGTGTTGCTTCATTCTGACAATGTTGTCTATATCACAATTTTTC
>ATSW01002641.1:0-10630 GCA_000444245.1 Botryllus schlosseri | reverse complement strand
TCCATTTGTGTTTTCGGCTTACCATGCACCAATCGCTAATATAACTGCTGTGGAAAATAAGTATATGCATAAATTAAATGGTCTCGAATTTTTTTTTCTCAAGTTGGCGTATGCATTTCGCCAATAATATTCGTACTTTCATATATAGCAGTGTTAACCAGACTCGAGTCACCATTTTCTGACGACTCGGCTTGTCTCGAGTTATTTTCTCAAAATACGGAAATAACTCGACTCGAGACAATCTGTGTATTGATTCGACTTTGACTCGAGTCATTGTGCATGACTCGAACCAAGCCATATGACTCGAGACTAAGACGGCCAATACCGACATTTCATTGTAATTTCGAAGAACAGTAAAGTGTACACCCTGTTGGAATTTCGTCTATTGGTCCTGGTACTTGAAAATGCGACAAGAAACTGCTCAAAGTCGGGAAAATTAGTATATTATAAATCCAAACCATTCAATATCACCAAACAGAGTTATAAAAAGTGGGTTTAACAAGACTTCAACTGGAAACTGAGCAGTCAACACAATGACTTGGACTCAAGGCATAATACCATGACTCGGACAGGAACCTTTGCTCAGTGACTTGGACTCGGACTTGACTCAATGGTGAATTGAAAATGACTCGACTTGACTCGAGTCAAAACTATGAAAGTGAGATCGACTAGTGACTCTGAGCCACGTGACTTGGTTACGGCCCAGATATATAACATACACACACGTGATCAGATTTCCTGCTGGACCTCATTGAAATTTGGGACACCCATTCCGTTTCGGTAATATTGCACCAAGTTTAACATGTCTTTTTTCGATCGGTAGCTGTTAGTAGTAGGATAAAGCAATTTTGTTGCCCCGCCCCTCAGGCTATTTAGAATGTAAACACTCATAATATAATTAACGTCGGACTGTGGCCGTCCATGCTTCCGAGAAATAAATAACATTCATTATACGTTAGATGATACTTTCCTTAGATATTCTATTATGTGTATTTAGGACTAATATTCTAATATGTGTATTTAGGACTAATGCGACTACTTCGAAAACGCGTACTGAGCTGTTTTTGGGAATATGAATTCTCGCTTATTCTTATGTGAATTTAGAACTTTGTATTTTCGCGGATCAATAATAAATTAATGTTCATTGATTTCGAAAAAAGAGCATAATATATCAGTAATAGCGTTAACGTCACAATCGAATAATACTCATCAACGTTGAACTATTGCCGCGGTTTTATGATGATTACGTTAGATGATTAAATTCCGAAACTTCATAATAAGTTACTTTTTGGATATAAATAACATTCACATTATACATAAATTTCGAAAACTATGATGTCAATAGAATACTATATTTGCCAGATATTCACAGATAACACTCATCAACGTTGAACTAGGCGCGGGGTTTTATGATGATATATCAAAATTCTACACATCATCACTNANTAATTAATTNATATAAAATGCGATTTTGAGCGCAGACAGATCGNGGTTTCGATTGCCGAGGTCTCCGCATTTCATGACCTAATATGAACGCACACTACAACTGAATTCATTCNAATACCTGCAAATTTACTTTGCACGTCGAGTATAAGGATAATTTAAGCAGCACTAAAACGCCAACGGACTTGCCGCAGGCGCAAAATTCTCGGCGTTACAATTAATCAAACTTTTCGCTGCAGGTATGCGCAAACTTTTCGCTGCAGGTATGCGATTCCTAACTCAATAAATAACATTCATTATTAGGGATTCGAACTAACTTCACCAATAAATTTTTTCTAAAATTACTAGTCCACATGAGTCGAGGATGTCGTTTTCGATATTGCTTTGTTATGATTTTGATGTTGTTCCATGCCGATTGGGAAGATAGCATACCTAATTTCGTAACTAACTACATAATCCCTAGTAACGTAGTAAGACGCATAACGGAATTTACGCAAAATCGGTATTGCTCTGCGATAATTTTGATCACTATGTTTTGATAATGTACTTGTATTGGAGCAGAATTGTGACCGATGCAGTAATGACTTTAATACTCTGTATTTTAAATTACCCACACCTATGAGTCGAAATGTTCTTAAGTAGGGCTTAACTCATGTTTTCAATATCACCTAAACTCAAGGTTCCAAAATTTCCATGTTGATCAAATACCACAAACTTTGCTTGCTTTCAGAGTTAGTAACAAAGCGCATAACAGAATTCACCCAAAAAGTCGGTACTCCGAAAATTTTGTAAAATAGAGCTGTTTGGTGATGGACTTAAGTTCCAATGAACAAGTGTTCACGTAGGTTCGAATCACACACCCAGTACGTTTTACGAGGATTAACATTTTTAGAAAATACACCATACTAAATTTCGTCAGACATTTCATGATGTAACACCTTTAAAACTAACGCAGTTCTCTACAGACTTTTGCGTAAATCTGTTTTTCGGTAGCGCAGCACGTACCTATACATAGTCAACATTAAAACGGAATTACCATGAAAATAATCGACTCCCCACCTTGAAACTCGGTACGCAGTTGTAAGACATTATGGCAATGTACCATGTCAAATTTTGTCACGCATTTCATGATTAAACTAACGCAGTTCTCTACCGACATTTGCGTGAATCTCTTTTGCGGGAGCGTAGCACATACCTATGCGTAGTCAACTTTAATGACGGAATTACAGATGCGATTAAGTTTCAACACTTTTACAACGATTCTTCTTGCTTCCTATAACATCCCACTCGAAGCCCTCGTTATTAGGCTATGATCTCAGCCTGAGCTATGTCTTGAAGCATACGGGACTCTGCAAATTGTTTCGATTTATTCTGCCCGTTTTAATTTAAGATAAGGAAGCCCCTTTCACTCAATGTATCGATGCCTACAGTACTCTACAAAATTTTCTGATTAATTCTCCCTATGTTAATTTACCATAAGAAAGGCAATTTGACTCCTAAAGTCCGAAATTCTTGTTCGCTTGAGCTAACCCGCAGCGCCTGGAGTGGAATTTTATAGTTCTTGTAAAAGTTGTTTGTACACAATATATGTTTAAGGTAGGTCCTACACATTCATGATTTCGTCCGAGTTTGTATTTTAGTAGTATATACTAATTTACGATACCGCATTTGTAATTTGTGCAAGAGTTGTATGCGCACAATAAATGTTTATCATAAGTCCTACACATTCATGATTTCGTCCTAGTTTGAGTTTTAGAAAATATTCTAGTGCCTAGCTTTCTCCATCGCCAATACCTGATGCTGTCGGATAAGTTTATGAAACTGACACCTCTCATCCAGAGCAATGAAAAAAGTACATTCCAACATTTTATTATCACTAAATTTCTACTACAGTACAGGAAGTGTAGATCTCCAACAAGTGAAAAAGTACGTATTAAAGGTATAGTTTGCCAGATAACTGAAAATAATAAATAAAATTAAAAAATTAAAAAGCGCGAAATATTACATTTTATCCCGGAACGCAACAAGAAAAATCGTATGAGTTTTGTAAAGTAGAAAAAAACGACACTATTCCGATACACTAAAGACTTTTACACTCCGCATTTTGTATAGTATATAATCATTTTACATTGCGGGGTATTCAGTAAACTTTAATCCAGTGATCCTCCGTCTATTTTCAATCACGCTGCTCTTATTAGTCTAGGCTTCGAACCCCACATCCAGAACGTTTTATGGGGATTAATATTTTTAGACTGAAATACTTTTCGAATGTACTAAAGTCTTAAAGTACGGATTTTGTAGAGTAGTTAGAAAACTACCTTTTGAGTCGATAGCGAAGTACATGTTCATTTTGGAGTACTCAAGTATTGGTTTTGACTTGCATGGTAGCAATATACTCAATCAAGTGATTATCTATTTACAGCGCATCTACTTCTATTTCAAAGTTTTCGGTTTTCAGACAAACTATACCTTCAATACTTACTGATTTACTCGTTAGGAAATCATCACTTCTCGCACTTTACTAAAAATTTACTGATACTAAAATGTTAAAATGTACTTTTTTCGATGAGCAGCGCCCTCGATGAGCAGCGCCAGTTTCAACCATATCCTATCATGCATTTTCGCGCTGCAGAATGACTTAACGCAACGAAAAATAGCAAAAATAATTGAGTTTTACATATTACCCTTCAAAGTGAACCTACATGTTGGGTATTATCCAAAACCTCGTAGAATTTTGCTCCGAGCGACAAATCCTTTGAATTAAGGTGGGAGAACCTATTTCCGACTAAGTAAAACGTCAGTATTCTACGTCTATTTCGGCTTAATTCTGAAACTATAACGGATTTGAAGCAGTACAATATCATAAACACTTGAGATTATTTGGTGCATATAGGCAAAAACGTACTTGAGTACTCTGAAGAAGAAAATACTTACTTGTTTAGCCGCTCGGACATCGTCACTTCTTGTACTTTAATAGAAATTTACTGCTGATAAATGAGTAATCGACTTTACCCGATATTCGCGTACTATGAAACTGAAGAATGAATAGACGCGTTTTCAAACTATAGAATGATAGTCTCTACAAAATGTTTTTGATATCAAGATAACTTTTTTACATGAATGGTCACGCATCCTAATATTCAAATAACCCAACACAGAGCTAGTACTCACAGGAATATCGTAGTTCTTGTAACAAAGTTGTGAGTGCACAATATATGTTTAAGGTAAGTCCTACATATTCATGATTTCGTCCGAGTTTGTATTTTAGAAAATATTATACAACAATTTACTTTACTAACGAGAAGTGTCGAGTTATCGAATGATTTTCCCTTCCGTCAAAACAAATAGAATGTGAAACTATATTTCTAACATTTCTAACCCTTTGCACACCAGTGGTAAATCACACAAGCAACAAGTTTCGAGAATCGAGTTATTGAATAACGTGAAAGCGTTTTTCCAGTGTCAAGTCGTTATGTTGATTAAAGCGTATATTTTAAACCCGGAAGTGAGACTTCGAAACTATCGTCAGTTCTCCAAGAGCAAATATCGTGATCTACAAGTGTTAACTTGTTGTATTATGTAGCTGGTAATTGGTGCAGGTAAGCCAAGGGTCGAACCAACTTGTGTTAACTTGCGTTATTTTGTACCTAGTTATTGGTGCGAGTAATCCCGCAACTGCTGCTGTTCAATGGCTTTACCGCGTTCTTACCAAGCACCTTATTAAGGATAGACGGCCCCAAGCAGATGATGTAAGTATGTATGCATGAATGATGGGTCTTATGGTGCTTGATGATAGAAGCTGGTCTTCTATTCTATATTCCGAAATAATCAAGCTGGTGGTTTTACCAGCACCGCGCCACATAGAAACTTTAGTAGAATCACTTATCATAACTCCTCACGTTCACTTAAGCAAATCTAATTTGATACTCGAGTACTGAACCTTAATTTTCCAGCAGTGTGATAAACGCCCTCAGATGGTACTCAACATCGCACAATTCCGCTCGAATACAAGTAAAAGTACAAATTTCAAAGTAAGTAAGTGAGTGAGTAACTGGTTATGTTTGTAGACTATATCTCCACTTCTATCGTTCAGAGATGTTGAGCAGAGAAGTACATGTATTTCTTCAAAGTACTCAAGTGGTTTTTTTGCCTAAATGCACCAACTACTCAAGTGTTTATGATACAGGCCTGTTTCAAATTCAAGACAGTTTCAATATTAAACAAAAATGGACCTTGAATACTAACTTTTACAATTTGAAATTTTATATGCATAAACTAAGAAACGTCACTTTTACAATGGTTCGGTATGATTTCTATATTATTCAACTCTCGTTATTGGACCGCGGTGTGACGCCGAGCTATATCTCGATGCCTAGGCTTCCGCATTTATTTATTTTTTCGATTTATTCTGCCCTATGTAGATTTAACATAAGGAAGGTTATTTCACTCATAAAATTCGGAATACGTATTTGCTTGAGTTAAAGCCATAACGCTTGGAGTGAAATTTTACGTGGTTTTCGTTGATATCCAACTGGGCTAATTTCGAAATGTAAATTGAAAAACTCAAATATCGCATAGTAGGACTTCCCAAATTTTCGGTATATTTTTGTTTTTTTTTCACGGTGATGATAAGTCATTCAGGACAGCGATATGCATTGTAGGAAATAGATGAAACTGGNACAATTCANCNAGACCCCTGAAAAAAAGTACATTNNATTTCAACATTTTATTAGCAGGTAATGGAAATACCACAAACTGTGCTAACCTTTGGAGTTGNNAAGNAAAGAAGTACTGTTTGCGATTGTGCATGTTATTTGTTCTTTATTTAATGTTTTTAAGAGGAATCAGTTTTCAATTCAACTGTCCTTTTTCTAGTTCGCTTTATCATTCTAATCGTCTCATTTAATCCTGATTATTTGATTACTGTTCTATCATTCCAATTGTCTGATTTTAATCCTGATTATTTGATTACTGTACTAATTTCCTAATCGCTTGCCTATATATTTTCCTTGTTGCTGTTACATCATCCTCCATACCACCGAGGGATTCTCGTCAGGCAGTCGTCGCGAGTGGAGGTCGATCGAGCTCTACATATAGTGTCGGTCTTACGAGACATACGGCAAAGCCATAGAGACAGCTATTAGTTGTTTAGTAGAACCAGGTCTTGCAGGTACCAGTCATACATATACNAATNGTCCATACAATAGAACCAAGTTCNCCCCCCATACCGAGAGTTNTTGAACTCCTCGGGATGGAGGAACAGAGTCAGAATATGGAGGTCGGCCGNTCGCTCAGNAACTTGAAACGTGGATGCGCAGATGATTCGTCCACCGATGTGGAGCCAAAACAAAAGATGCGCTCACAAACAGCATATTCTGAACCNAACGCTCCTGTCTTGAATGTCGTCCTCTCGGGCAATAAACAGCGCCTTCGGAGCCTTAACCCACTATTCATAGACAACTGCATAAAGCAATTGATCGGGGACTACGACAATTTACGACCCCTTGCCTCTGGGGACCTTCTAATTACCTGTAAAAACAAAGAACAAGTTACNAAACTGCTTTCGTGCACATCTTTTTCATCGAGCACAAGAACAGTTGAGCTAAAAGCAGCATTATATGCAGCAATCAATTGCAAATCGAAAGCCATCATCCATGGCGTACCTCTCGATGTTACCAATGACATTCTACTACTTTCTTTCAAACAATACGGCGTCATTACCACGAAACGATTGAAACGCAGGGTTGCAGATAAATATGAACTGTGCGAGACAGTCTTACTTGGCTTTGAAAAAGACACCGCCCCCAAAGAAGTGAGGTTATCTTATCTCAACTTCCCTACGTATGAATATCGAGAACCCCCTCGACGATGCTTCAACTGCAATGATTTTGGACACATATCCAAAACATGCAGGCGCTCTATACGCTGTCCTAGATGTGGTAAAGGCCATCAGATAAACGATTGTACGGAAACCCAGAAACGATGCTCTAACTGTGGTCAGGCACATAGCTCTGCCTATGCTGGATGTAGGCGTTACAAGCAAGAGGCTAAAATCCAGGCTTTGCGCTCTAAGCAGAAATTAAATTACAGAGATGCCCGAAGTCTAATAGTAGGGACGAACCGATTCCAGGTCCTCAGTAACACAGACAACGAAAGCCAATCACCGATGAACGCGTCAGATCAACATTCGCATGCATACAGCAATGCTGTGAGAACGCCAATCTCGCGACTTCGACAATCCCCGAATCCACCAAACCAACCGTCTCAGATATCCATACCGATCCACTCAATCCCAGTACCTCCTTTCAACCCTCAACGATCGAACGCACACTGTCTGTCACAAACAAACGTAACTGAGTCACAAACAAACGTAACTGAGCCATTGAACACCATTTCTACCTCTCAAGGGACTGTAGCCTATAGCCCTGTGACACCGAACCATCAAAGACTTATTCCCCCGTCTATTTCACCTCCACCTCCTATATGCGTACAGCCAGATCAGTTGGTTGCTTTGATCACCAAAACTACCGAAAACGCACTTCAAGCAATGACCGAAGGTAACCAGATTAATGTCGCGTCTGTGTTGGCATTCACTGCGGAAACAACATTTGGCGTAGACTTCAAAAATCAACTATTCCGTCAATCCAATGGCAGTCCCCAATAATTCTCTTACAATCCTGCAGTGGAATTGCCGGGGCATATACCGGAAAATACCGGAATTAAAGCGCTATATAGGGAGTTTACCTGATACACCCGAGATCATTTTCATTCAGGAAACGCATCTCACGAGCAAATACACCCCGCGAATAAGGGGATTTACACTGATTCGCAAGGACAAGAATGGCCACGGTGGCGGGGTATGTATCTTCATTAAAAACACTATACCATACGTGGAAATAGCCTTAAACAGCCACAACCCGATAGAAGCTATTGGTATTAAAGTTGCGGGCATATCGTTAATCAACATATACATACCACCTGACAGCCTCGACGCGAATTCAAATCAGCTGCAGGACCTTCTTTCCGAACTTCCAAAGAGAAAGCTCGCTATTATGGGGGATTTTAATGCCCATCACTCCTTTCTTGGGTCAGCGGTTGCCAACACAACTGGAAACCTGCTTGTTGAGATTATGCAAAGTCGTAACCTAATATCACTGAACAATAGTCGGCCCACCAGACTTCACATACAAAACAACTCCTGGTCTCTGTTGGACCTTATGCTAGCAACTACCGACATTGCAACACTGTGCAGTGTAGCCGTGACGTCGGAACTCCTGGATAGCGATCACTGCATCATCTCTAACCACATTGAAACAAGTATCCAGCCACTCTCTACATTCTACCCGAAATGGAACATGAAAAAGGCCAACTGGGAAAACTACAGAGAATGGTGCGAAATATTCGTAACATCAGACCTCGCGAGCTGTGGAAACCCGGAATCTGCTATCCACAACCTTACTGAGAGTCTATCATTAGCGGCCACAATGTCGATCCCCAAAACGAGGCTCCATACCGGTGTCAGAGTCCCTTGGTGGAACGACATATGCCAAGAAGCAATATCCAAGAAAAAATCGGCATACTGGGCTATGAGGAGATCCCCGAACAGCATGAATATACAGGAATTTAAACGATTACGAAGTATGGCCCGGCGAACGATATTGAGGGAAAAAAGGATTGCGTGGGCGGCATATTGCAATTCGATCAACGTGAAAACAAAATTCAACAATATATGGGGAACTATAAGATCCTTCTCCGGGAGATCCCGATTCCATCCGATTCCTTGTCTTAAAACTGGGTCGCACATATAACCGACGAAAAAACGAAAGCAGAACTACTCGCAGACCAGTTCGAGAATGTGAGCTCTGATAAAAATCACGATCCAATCTTCCTTGTAAACAAAGCCAAATGTGAATCGAAGTGGAACTTATGCTCCTCTGAAGAATTATCTTGGGCCACTATGGATGCCCCGTTCACGAAGGAAGAACTGATGCGAGCCATGAATAGCAGAAAGTCGTCCTCGCCTGGTCTCGATGACCTCTGCTACGAAATGATAAACCGACTTCCTCCAAAACAACTTGAAATAATCCTGCAAATACTAAACCAATCATGGCAACGCGGGTTGGTCCCAAAATCCTGGCGACATGCGACAATAATTCCCGTATTGAAGGGCGGTAAGCCACAAGACACCCCATCGTCATATCGCCCCATAGCACTCACGAATAGTCTATGCAAAATAATGGAATCGATGGTGGTGACTCGGCTTCAATGGTTCCTCGCAAAACACCAAATCCTCTACGAACATCAGAACGGTTTCCGACCACGCCGGTCTACCCGAGACAATTTACTGTCGCTCCACGATTCCATCGACAAAGCACTAGCGAACCGGTATTCGGTAGTAGCAGTATTTTAGACATGAATAAAGCCTATGACATGGTATGGAAAGAAGGCCTTCTACACAAACTTCGTACCATTGGAATCTCGGGAAGCATGTACAGATGGATCAAATCTTTTCTAACGGATCGGTCATTCCAAGTACGAATTGGCAGCACATTTTCCTCGATCAGGACACCCCAGAATGGGATACCACAAGGTAGTGTGATATCTCCTGTGCTGTTTTCAATCATGATGAATGATTTCCCAAATCATTTACTATCCGAAGTTGAGATTTTTGCTGATGACTGCACTTTTCACGAAGCCTCGTACCAAATCTCTGACGCCGTATCACGACTAGCGCGGTCGCTGGAGAAGATAACGCGCTGGTGTGATAAGTGGGGTTTCCGGGTGTCTCCTTCCAAGTCCACAGTGGTTTGTTTTACACATAGGAGGATCATTCCGAACATAAACCTGAAAATAAAAGACACTAAAATTCCTGTCAAGAAGACTGTCAAGTACCTTGGTATAATGTTTGATTCCAAACTCTCGTATAAAACCCACATGACGAAATTCTCAAAAAGTGCGCCAACCGACTGAGTCTCCTCAGATTGATAGCATGTAAAACCTGGGGAGCAAACAAGCAGACCTTGCTGAAAATATATCGTTGCCAGATACGGAGTATTATTGAATACGGGATCGAAACTTATGCACTCGGGGCTACCAACGCACAAATGAAAAGATTGGAGGTCTTGCAACATTCTGCCCTGCGAATCAGCTGTGGCGCTCTCTGCAGCACCCCTATAATTGCTCTGCA
>KE605162.1:0-15483 GCA_000444245.1 Botryllus schlosseri | reverse complement strand
TTCTGTTGCTACTGAAAGAGAGAGAGAGAGAGATGGGTATTCTTTTTCACCTGCACCATCGAGATGCTTCGACGACGGAGATGCGATAGCCGCGGATACCAGTTTACGGGTCTTTGGTCTGACCCGGCCTGGGATCGAACCCACGACCTACCGATCGAGAAACCGGACGCACAACTATTACACTATCTCGCTCGGAAGTATGGGAAACAGTTTAGCATGGCTGAATTATCCAGTTATAACGTGGCACGCATAGAACACCGATGTAAATTGGCTACTGATGACAGGTGACGACTGTGTACTACGGCCTGAAGGCCTCTTCGTCATCCTGGTCCGTGCCGGATTTTCACTGGTGTGACGAATAAACGATTGATTGATTGATTATATTATGTTGTGATTGTCAGGTTTCCATAACAATGTAATTGAAATTGTAATTAGGCAAAATTTTGATCAAATTACAATTAAAATTACAATTACACAAAATAGAAATGCTTCAATTACAATTACAATTACAATTACAATTACATGAAAAAATGTAATAAATTACTTTCAGCTCAATTACAAATTACAATTGATATCCAACTCTGCTCGCAGTCAAACTTTAATGCCTGCGACGTCACATTTTGTGGTACGATTGTTGATACACGATGTTCTTTTCCATTCTCTACAATAGTTTCTGACGATTACCCCTGACGAGTATATCAGCCGGAAATATTAGGGTTCATTTCAATATGAATACTAGGGCTGTTCAAAAAAAAAACTTATTTTCCTGAATCTTGCTGGTTACGCGATTAAATCGTTAGGTTGTCTTAAAAAACGACGCACACCAGATTTTAATTCATTCCAACCAATAATCGCGGATTTCGTACAGTTTGAAAATTTTGAATTTACCCAAAGAGGCGAAAAAAATTTATTGTCGAATTTTTCTGTCAACCCCATGAAGTTGTTGCGCTGTCTTCAAAGAGGATGCAAAACAAATTTGACTCAATCCCAACCCGTAGAAGCGGAGCTCTTTGAGTTTTTCTTCGATAATTCTGGGATTATCCTTGATCGGCTATCACACAATGATTGTGTAATGACACGGAGGAATTGCTCTTTAAGAGGTTGGTCCTCGTAACTCCGACTTGGGCGGGTAATAAATGGTGAGGTCTCAATTTACTAATGACTAAGCGGGGCCTAACCACTAACACATACAGACTTACCAATATTATCAGCAAATGGAATCTGTTTTTCTCCTTCTGTTTTAAAAGTTCCCTATTCCTGATGATGATTTCCTCTCTACAATCATTTCATAGCGACATTTTCGTTGCCACACTTTGCGGTTACTGCCGGTATAAGCCCTTAACAAAGATATAGGCAAGATTTAAACGGGACCGGCGCTATCGTGACTAATTATTATCAAGTTCTTTGTTGATCAATNTTCACCATTACAGTGCATAGAGCGTTCACGTGAACTCGTATCGAGTTCAATTATTCAAATATCACCGTGCGTATAGCCGCACTCGGGTATCTATTCCAATTGTTAAATAAACCCGTAGACAGGAAGCAATACAAATTAACAAAAAGCCGTTATATTGGTAATACGTTATAGAATGTATCGAGATAGAATCAGGTTGAAGCTCTTGGCAAGATGGGAACTGCAGGTGCATGCGGATCGCGAGCCGCAGATTGGCCTTCTCTGTGATAAACGATGGGAAACAAAAAAATGGATTAACACGTATTTGCACTTATCCACCTCAAAAGCTCCGTATCGAATTGACGATAAAAGCTATAAACAAAATATTTTGTGATTACAAAGTGTCCAGCGGTACTTTATGCCGATACGTGATCAGATTTACACATCACACAACCTACATATGACGGGGTGGTTCATATCTGCGATCGATGCAAGCCGCATTGAACGATTATATGACAGTCGCAGCAAATGCGGACAGTGCAGCATAATTAAACGACATAGTATGCTGTCCTAATAGTTTATAATTTTTCTGCGTATACCCGATGAGTTGATAGTCGCAACTTATTCGAGATTCAGAGCACAAATCTACGCTGGTACTGAAAACGCAGGCTAGGCTACAAATCATCGCGGTAGAAAAAAACCCTGACTATTGAATACGCGTTGATTCTCCGTATCTTCGTACGCCTTCGTACCGCTAGATCTTCTACACCAGTGATTCCCAACCGCGGCTCCGGAAGCCGCATGCGGCTCCCATTGACGTTTGGAAATCCAACGAAAATATTAAAAAAAGGATTTATAACAAAAGGAATAAAATTGATATTAAAAAATTATCCTTGCTTGGCTTGGAGTCTGGAGTGTATAATTAGGGGTCTGCTGTCGAGTATAGCGATTCTCTACTCCAACGATTTCGATACTCACGCCAGAAAGTATGCTAACACTCAAATACGTTCGGACCGGTACTCAAATTTAAGTCAGCTCATCACCATACTTGAGTGCAGGTGGTGTCACAGCACGTTTTTCAACGCTATCTGACCATTATACCAATTGCTCATTTGATGCATACAACAGGCTTATCCGCAAATTGACTGATGAGCTCAACCGTCNCATTGACGGAATGAATGCTTTTTTTCCCACCATGTAAATGTTTTCAAATCCTATTACAGTTAATGTGGATGTGACCACTGTTCCTAGTAATTTACAACTAGAGTTATAGAGCTCAAATAATTATTTAAAAGTTTTGGAGTCAAGTTTCAGAGGGAAAGTATCCCAACTTGATAACCAATGCGCAGAAAAACGATTCTCTATTGTGATCAACTTATGTATGTGACGCACTTTTCAGCAAAATGGTCTGAATCAAAAATCAATATCGCAATCGATTGACCGATGACCACCTCAAGCAGCTACTGCGTACTGCATTCTATGTAATTACGTCTCGCTTCGACACCCTTCTTGAAGCTCAAAGCCAATGCCAAGTTGAACATTATTGTGCATTTTTTCGTGTTAGTGTTGCTATTCGTTGGTGCGTGCTTTCATGCTTTATAATTTCGGTTATACTTAATGAGTGTATCCGTGCGGCTCCAAACGTACTCTGAAATTTGAAATGCAGCTCCGACACCAAAGAAGGTTGGAGACCAATGTTCCACAATATTTTTATGAAACGCACTATAAGCAGGCCCGGCTTCGATGAATTCGTAATCTACCCCGGGGTATTTATACTTACGCATGTCTGGTTAATCCTTGTAGTAATGATATTGTTACAAGCATTGCCTAGATATCTTTCGATCACACCGTCACAAACCCCGTGACGTCTGTTCGGGTGTTTGCGATCCATATAGAAATTCAACAATAAGTTTTTCTTAGCTTGATTCCTCGGTAAAATGAGCAGGTGTACGACTGTGTTGGGCTCACGTGATAGAAAATAGAGAAGGTACGCCGACTCGATGGGGACACAACGCTTATACATCAAATATGTGACCCATGCTTGGCAACATATGTATTTACAGACGTACTTTTCTGTCGCAGCGATTGCGTGGGTACTAGACTGGTAGAGGTAAAGTAATAAGAGATGGAAAATTTTCGATTTCACCGTGAATCACAATGTGTGGCTAGAAAACTACGATCAGTGTCCGAGGGTATCATGCGGCCCGCGTGCGTGGGCTTGTAGCAACCTGTCATACCAAAATGCCATGAAATACTCTCAAAACGCGAGATTTACGATCATTGTAGTAAATTAAAGTCGAATAAATTCGAAAGTGAGCTAAAAAAATCGTGATCCCAGGATAAACATTTGCCACAAGACCAGCGGGACCGCATGATTAGATATACTTGAATTGAAAATTCTCTTTAACAAATAAACTACTGTGTACCATTACCGGCATATAAAGACGTGTTTGTCTGGCATCTACCTAAGTGCGGTACTAATCTTGCTCCACACCGTAACGTTTTGTCAAATGAAAGGCCCAACACTCTCAAAATCACTGCAAGTACATATAGAAAGGAAATGTCTGGAAAATACTAAAGTGAGTAGTTGCAGAAGGTAGATTTATTCAAGAGGTCACACACATTCAGCAGCTAATCAGATGTGCCTACTACAAAATTGTCAGGTGCATGTTCGCGATTAATACAAAATGTACAATAGCAATACAAATAAGTCGAATTTTTGAAAATATATCCACTATACCCGCGCGATACAGGGGGAGGGAGTCTATTTCACTCGTTTATTATGAACATTTCACTCATCAGAGTGACGTAAACCTAATAGGCTGAAACTGTTCTTTTTACTTTGCAAGATCCGTATAATGTAAGTGGTTTAGCTGAAAAAACGTTTAAGGAGGAATCCGAAGCAGTACCACTGGTTCAAGTCACAACAATTGCTAAAATATGATTTCTATACGAATCTGTACGATTAAACGGATTATTGGATCTTCGATCTGTCGCTTTCACCCACCGGCGTGGGTTTTTCAACAGAATTCTCATCATCGTCGACTTTATACCTGTCATCGTTTATGTCGAACTTGAGCCCAGTATATCCACCGCTGTCGATACAGTATTTCAAAAGCGATCTCCAATGTTTATCGAGACTCAATATTCTCGGATTGCCGATTACGATCAACAACGCTTTGGCTCGTGTTATCGCCACGTTCAATCGCTTCGGATTGACCAGGAACCCTAAATTCGATTTGCTATCAACTTGGAAATGTTTAGTGTCACTTCGCACTGTACTGATGATAATCACGAGCCTCTCTTGACCTTGAAGTTCCTCCACGCTGCCAACTTTGATCTCGGTGTAGTTCAATTTTTCGGGAATTTTCTTCAATTCCTCTTTAATCTTTTTCACTTGTTTGCGATACGGACAGATTACGCCAATCTGCTCAGGTGTAACCACTCCGTCCTTGTCGGATAGAAGCTTATCCACATATTTCATCACGAGCCCCACTTCTTCCCAATTGAAATACGAAGGGCTGTTAGATTCCTGCCTATCTTCTCCTTGTACGCCATGAAAAATCATCGGGAAGTCGGCTTCCGGAAGGTGCTTCCAGCGAGACATCGAATTCCTCATTTGCTTGTCCGCACAAACCTGCAGCTCTTCATCGTAAAAATTCTCGTTCGGGATCTTTATTATTGATTCGTGAGAGCGATAATTTTTCAGCAATTTCACAACTGAAGATGGATGGTAGCTTCCTTCATCTTTACCGTGCGCAGAGCTGGTGTTCATCAGACGTTCTAAAAATGACATCTGCAGTCCGTGTGTACTAGCTATCGAGGATCGTACGACAGGTCCTAATTGCTTTGGGTCTCCAGCCATCACGATTTTGCCATCTTCCGCCATCACACCGGCAATGGCTATCATAGTTTCGGGCTCCAAAGCTTGACCGGCCTCGTCGATGAACACGTATTTGAAATGGTCTTTTGGAAAACTTGCTGATGCAATACGCCCCGCCGTGACCAAAGTTGTTACTAGGACGCGGTACTTTTTCAGCTCTTCTTTAGAGGGATAGTGGAACTTGTTGTTTTCGTAATTCGAAACGCGTTTGACATCGTCGCAAACATCTTTCCAATTACGAGACCTGGCGTGCAGCCGAAAAATCGCAATGGGTTTGGGGTGCTTCAACAGTTTGGTCGTAAGCAGATCGCACGCGTTGTTCGAAGTCGCGCAGACAAGCATATGTGCTTTCTCGTCTGATTTCAGTAGCTGATGTACCGCTTCCACCATCGTTATAGTTTTACCTGTGCCCGGCGGCCCAAAGATAATGAAAACTTTCGATGTTTCACCAGAAGCAATCATCTCAACAGCTGTCTTTTGCTCTTTATTATTCTCCACAAGGGTGTTGAAGACGGTCACCGCCTTCCTCCCGTCTATCCTTTCTGTTGTAATGGTAGATGGGAACAATATTTCAGAAGAATCCATTCGCAACATTATTGATTGCAACGATCGATGCATTAGCTGAAACTTCCAACGGTTAAAATCAAATCGAACATAATACTTCTTCATTGAGGAATGCTTGTCTCGCAGGGATCTTGAGAATCGCAATCCAACTCTGTCTAGCTCGACACGATGCACGTATCCTTCGTATGCTGTATCTCCCGCCTTTCCGCGACTGTTTAATGGTTTAACAAGGACTCTATCTCCGTTTAACAGCGACGGTCTCTTTTCAGCCAGTCCTGGAACCTTCAAGTAGAGCAAATTATCTTCCCCTCGATGTAAATTTGCATTTTCCATGTCGTATCTCATAATATCCTGCCTATTTTGATGTTCCTCCATATGCAGAAGCATTTCGAACTTTGTCACGTAACTTGATGTGTTCGGAGAATCTAACAGAGCATCTCTGAGAGATTGCTCTCTTGGAGTAAATGTTTTCTTCGACGGCGATAAAACATCTTGCGCGATGGCCATCAATTCATGCGGAATAAGCGGTTGAGGCAATTTCCACTCCTCCTGCAATCTATTTTCATATTTGGTAACAGGCTTCTTTCCTGGTATGCATCTTCCCTGGAATGATACACGATGTTTTCTTTCAGAGCCTTTATTAAACTGCGGATGCGTGTATTCGGAATCATCATGCTCATCGTCGTTGCCGGTACTCTGGAATTTCAGGTATCTGATGACTTGCTCCTTCTCGCCGTCCTCCTTTAGTATGGTAATTACCAACTCGGTTGTCTGAACTTCGCCTTCTTCAGTTGCCCAGATTATCACATTTTCTTTTTCGGATGGTGCTATCTTAACGCCCACGTTGGATTCTAGCTTGAAATAACTGCTTCTTGTGATCAGGGAACATTTTTCCAATGTGATGTCGGTCTTAGTGGTATTGAGCAACTGTAATTCTATGCTTGATGAAATGAAATCCCGACAATATACTCTTCTTGTGATACATCCTGATTCCGGCCCTGTAGTTGTCCCACTTATAACCAGGATATCAATGCATTCGAATGATATTTGGTCACGTGTAACTCCATCTAGTGCCATTTTATGACGCCGGGCCGTCAATATTAGCTAATGAGCTATATATATCTGGGAGAGTGGAACCGGAATGTATAATATTGAACCAAGCACAATGCAAGATAAAGATTTCGTATAGAACAGTGGTCGGGAACCATATTGGCCAACTATTTTAAATTGTAACTCTCAATGAGCCATCAACATCAACATGTCAATCCACTGTTCACACTTGAACACCCGTGACGTGTTGATAGCACTGATATATGGGACTCGTAGTGTGCGCCATATTTTTCTGCCCACATGGGTAGGTGGAGCCAAACGTGGTCACAGCAGCAGTACATACCCACCGTGTGATACTGCAGTGACGTGGGGTTAGGGGATGCAAGTGAGGCAGTGCCTCATATGTCGTCAAGGATGAGTGAAGGGAAAATGTGGACCCTTCAATGGTTATTGGTATCTTCCATCCATGTTTATGATTGACTAGATTTTGTTCATTTTTATACCCAAAATCACGGAATTTTCATATTTATTGATCGAAAATAAACCGCGAAAGGAGAGATGAGGCTCAGACACAGACGGGCCAAGCCCCACCTGTGACAGCACAACTCATCGTAAATAGTTTAGAATTTATGATCCCTGGTATTAATCAAATGTAATTGTCGCCCTAAATCTGAAAATATAAGTATTGATCGATTTCTAAAATATTCGGCGTGACGTAATGTTCCGTTACACTTCTACATTTTACGGCGGTGCTAGAAGCTACTAACCAATCAGGAAAATGGATATCTATGGTATTGCTTTTAATTTGAATTTGTAATCGTGAGTGTCACTTCCAAGGCATTTTATTTCTCGGCGTGGATTAGAAAGGCAATTTGTATTTGAAAACTGCATTGTCTTCCAAGTGTCGCCATGTCTAGCCTACTATTCTCTTTCGTCAATCAAGGTATCGAGCGATCCCAGATTTCTTGGCGCGCGATGGTGGTTAGATCGAATTCACGATCGCCGGTGCCACAGCAACTTAAATTTGGGGATTTTGAAAAGAGGACGGTACGAGCCCCTAATCCTGGATACCTCACTGTCTAGACCTCTCAAAGACATGTTTGTGCTGCCACGAGAATATTATTATTCTTGCCGTCATGAAAATTTATAAACAAGTTGCTGCAATATCGATAAATTAGGTACAAAATTGAAAATTTCTCACAGAGCCATAACTTATACCCAAAAGAGCCATATATGGCTCGCGAGCTATAGGTTTCCGACCACTGGTATAAAATGAGCTCCATGTTACAACACGCCAATGATCCGCTACAGTTTAGTTCGGAAATTTCTAGTTTTCCGTCCTACGCTACCTCGATCGGCCAGTGTGGCCACAAAGTGATCGAAATCCGTTCCTGCATCCCGCAATCGCGACACGCGCTATGCAAGGGTGCTACGGGGTAAAAGATCGCGTCAATCCGTAATCGAGTAATCAAGGTGGCTGTACTTGAACCCCGTAAACAACTGTTTAAAACCCTTGTTGATTAGATTCACCAGACATTATGCATCATAAGACTGCAAATACGACGTAGTCTCACACGGAATTACCTAATAACACCGTAACTCTGCACCTTTTCACGCACTCTAATGAAAAGATAGCTGTCAGCTATAACTTCTATCTCAGATGTGTCTTCGAGTCATTCGGAACTCTGAAATTATTCGAAATAGAGCATAATCGTAGGAAATATGGTAGGCACGACTTAATAATTGAAATAGTGAAAATTAACAATATTGAACACGTCCAAGTTTAAGCTATGGGCAGTGGATAACGTCAAAAAATTTGTGTACCGACGAGTATTTAAATAATGTTTGGGTGTGTTAGGAGAATTTGTTTCTGGAAATATTTGTCAAATTGGCTTATAAAGGGCCCACCTTTGTTGGCATCAAACATAAACCTAATACCATTCAACCATTCAACTGACTTATGAATATATTTGTGCGCTCGGCGTTGTACATGTACATTGTACAACAATCTCCAAAACCCATGAATGCATATAGCGTTGAATTGAATAAACTTCCGAAACAGCGCAGTATGTCGTTACTCCCATACGTTCGCCACCCAATTTATTGATGCCCGTAAAACCTATTTGCAATCTCGCATAAAGCTCTAGATTAGTCAAGACTTACGTGATAGACAGATATTCAGCTCAGCCATTTTAACGAAAATAATGCTTATTGGTTTAGTACCTGTGAGTGGTGGTGGTAGTGATATTATATTGCAAATCAAGCCGTTATGAAGGCAAAGAAGGGCATGCCGTATAGCTGTTTCGTCTGGGATGTTGTTGCTGATGGAGTTCACCAGATCAAAATCCCAAATGCAAATCGTATCCGCAGTGACAAAGGGTTACTTTCGAAGACGTATTCCCTTCTCACTGCTACTGATACTCAATGACTCAAAAGTTGAATCGAAAATCTGACCCCGAATCAGTTGATAGTTCCTATACGAAGTGTCCTATTTAAGTCCGGTTATGATATGGTGGGGACTCGAGTCAAGACATTCAGAAAGCGTGACTCGAATTATCGCGACACTGCTATCTATCTAAGGTCATCTGTTGGGTAATATGTGCCTATATTTCTTCCTTCGTGTACTATTGACAGAGATGCATACATTAGATGAGTACATCTACCCATGATATTTCGATTTTTAGTAGAATTTGTAATTGGAAGCCATAGAGATAACATTTCATTGTTGATTTGACTTGGGTGGAATATTGCTCAAAATGTAGACAACAGACGGATCACTGTAACTGTACATTCAAGGTGAAGTATTGATCGGACTCCGCAGCCTGTTGGTAGATATTAGATATGCTTTGCATGGTTTTCAAATTTGGCTTCTCATACGCTTCTCGGACAGTTTAAAAGTTAGACAATCAGATTGTTGAGCACTGAGATGGCACACGATTTTCTAAATATTGAAGCGCTCTGCAAATAATACCCACGAACATTTCCAACAGAGCTCATGACGCCAGCTCGATATTGGTCTACATTGCCTATTGAGCGTTGATGCTGCTCCCAGCTCTCAGTAGATGAATGCGTACAACTTACATTAAACTTACATTAAAACAAAAATCATTAAAATCAGAGAAGTCAGTACGGTTAAAGTTTATTGAAGAATATCATGAATCGGAATATATACTAAAAGCGCTTACAAGACAAAAATGCGACAGCGTACCGCAATTTTTGACCAAATTCAATTCCGAGAACTTGGCATTTATTATTGCATACTTTTAAACTGTTTTTCTGCCCAAGCTATATTATGTTGATGTCTATTATTACTAAGGTGCGTGTATGTTACACATATACAGCTGGTCTAGCATTTTGTTCTATCGAGGTGAACATTGTTACTAATAATATTTACAGAAGATTAACCACAGAGATCTCAGATTGAGCTATTTGCTCTAAAATCTAATTAAACTAACACCGCAGTCGGAATTTGCTACGTCAAGGAGACACAATGGGTCAGATGGTATGTCACAAATATAACCGTGTTTGAATGTGTGACAAATCTTTTGAAAGTACGACGTCATATTTCTGAATGGGAAACTATATTGGATACAAAGAACCAATATATGTCTCAGTAATTTTCTCGGCAGTTCTCAGTATTTCAATGGAAAGTCGAGACCACGCTGTTTATACAAATCAGCTATATTGCTGAAGGCCACGTAACCGGTATCTCGCACCTTCTCTAGGCTGAGAGTTTTGAACTCTGTTATTGTGTCGCTACACAGGTATAAATGTTCCAAATTCCCCAGGAATACAATTCTGAAATAACGTCGATTTCTGCAATCCTTTAGTATTAGAGATTTTGTTTTGCTTACAGCAAGAGCGGAAATATCAGTTTCACATAAATGTGTTGGCTAGCATATGACTTATGCGACCCCGGGAATAATTGGTCAGTGTTTTGTTGTTCCTAGGATATTTTCAATATATTCATCTGCGTAACTGTTAACCATACAGCAGGAATGTCAAACTCAACTGACGTCGCGGACGGATTCAACACTTCAGATCGCTCACGGGGCCGCACCTTAATTCCTTAATCTCGAAATACCTCAAAATCCATGCTCTTGTTTTTTATTTGAATACTTCAATAACCAGCCTATATATACACAATAGTATATTAAATTACATTTCGGATCATAGGGTTTCTATTCAAGCTGCACCTTTATACGCAAACAGAGGGATTTACAATAATACGATGATTGGGCGGCTGAATATAGTTATAAACCGACAAAGCAGTGGCTCTAACGATGATATAAGTTACCATATTTCTATGCTCCCTCCGTTTTAGTGACATATTAGCATCAACTCTGCGTTTGCGTTGTGAGGAATGCAAAAGATTTAACTGTAAACGCGGACGTTGGAATTTGCTTCACATTACTATGTCGCAATTCGGGTTTCTCTCTAGGCTGGATACCTCTATTATATTTCCATGTTACCTGCATATAACGGTTTCGCATTGGCGTTTTTGCTTCTGTAAATAACTAGTTTTTGGTCAGTGAAATGAATTCTCACTTTCTTGCCTTCTCGAAATAGGGTGTCAATGTCAGCGAACTGCTAGTAAAGGTGCCTAGAAACCACAACGTCGGATGGTGACAGTGTGGCCTATAAACATACGCGGCATGTGCTGTCTTGAAATACTATTTAATTGAAGTGCTTCTTACTAAAAATATCAACATCTGTTAAAAATGTTATGGATAATACACGCATTTTTGAATTTACTCAGAATTGCTTCACAGGCCGGATGAAATCATCTGGCGGACTGGATGCGGCCCGCGGGCCGTATGTTTTCCACCCCTGCTATACATCATGCATCGTTATTTTCCGCCTAGGAGTCCGCCACTACCCGGGCTATGCAAAATCGAATACATGAGTAAGAAACCTGTTCGGCTTTTTCACCAAGAATTAAGCTATTCTATATCCCTCAACCCAACAGCCTCTCTCGCCAGAAACGGTTGTGGGGGCGACTATGTCATTAGACAAGCCGATAATACCGACTGGAGTCAGCCGATATCGATATTCCTACGGGGACAGCTATAATTCACGTATGAGAAACTACGATTTATATAGGCACTGCTATTGTCATTGAGTCATTAAAATTGATTAAGATGCATATTATCATGCAATCCTGCTTGACCGCCAAAATATTTGCTGACACGATAGGTGATATGCCTCTTTCAACTGAACAATGCCAAACTGCTATTGATGGAACACTGTTGTCATAAATGGGGCTGTAGCTTTGTGTAGCATCGACCAGGGGTAACAATCGCATAAATACGCACAATCAAATCGTTTTATAGCTTTACATATTCAGTGGTCCATTGTGTGTATAATTGAGCACACAGCCGTGTTGATTTATCACCCAATGATAGGGATTCTATATTTGAACAGAACCGCGTGACAGAAATATGCACGCACATGACGTAATGCGAAACTGTCATCTCGACCGATAACCTATCAGGACTAGAGGTCGACCGATATTGATTTTTACAGGCCGATACCGATATTTCGACGCTCACAAGGCCGATAACCGATATCATAGGCCAATATTCATATGGAAGGAGCAGAGAACAATTTCGCCAGAAATATTATATATTAGGCAAGATGGCACTTGTTCATGCCACAGAAAGGTGAACAACAAACGAGAAAACTGAAATCGAAAAGACTTATTGCTTAATTGTGAACATTCGTTGAAATTTGGGATAACCCGAAAATCAAAACATGATACAGAATTGCAGATCAGTTCGGAAAAGGTAGGTTGTAATGCAGGAGGCAAAGTTTATCTGCATGCTCACCAAATTAAACAATGGTAAATCTGTCATATATTATCCTTTGCGTCGTCAAGTTCTTGAGATTGATAACACGGGGCAATAAATTTCNAATATTTTAAATTTTTTTTTAATATAAAATATCGGCCNCGATATCGGCCTCCATAGACCGATATCGATAATCGGGCAAGCTCTAAATATCGGCCTCGATAATCGGCCAGCTCGATAATCGGTCGACGTCTAATCAGGACATCGAGATAATGTGTCGCAACAAAACGGGTATGTTTATATCTTTACTTTGTCGTACATAACAACATTATTTTAATCGGTCTTGAAGCTTTCAAATCCGAATTCCTGTTTCTTGCAGTAAGTACCTACTACGCTAAACTGCTACTATGATCGTTCTACATCCGCACCAGGTTCTAGATTCAGTGCGATATTCAATGCGATATGTGTCCGCTGGATTCATTATCCAAGCAGTGAGTGCAGTTCTTTATGACTGATCAGTTCGTCACTCGTCACCGTCATCAATACTTACCGTGGATTTGTGTGGGTGTGAATTTGCTATGTGTCAGTTTAACAAACATATGCAAGATTATGATTGACTTTGTTTAGGTCTAATAAACATGCATAAAACTGTGATGCTACTCTTTAATACTGCCTCTGATAACTTTACTGTGAATCTGAATAACAACCGTATTTCCCTCTGTGACTCAACAAAATATCTTGGAATTGTCATTGACTCTAAATTGTCATGGAAACCGCACATTGCTCATACCATTACTCAGCTTTCTAGATGTGTTGGTGTAATGACCCGACTCAGGCACATAGCTCCTAGATCTGTACTTAGGACAATTTATTTTTCACTTTTCTACTCGTATTTGCAGTATGGCATTATTGTATGGGGTACTGCATGCACCTCTCATTGCTCTAAAATTCGAACCCTGCAAAACCGAGCCATGCGTTTGATGGCCGGCCTGCCCCTTCGAACCAGACTGTCCCAGTTCTACCGCAAACACAGAATCTTGAAATTTGATGACATATTTGTATTTGAAGTTGCAAAATTAATGCATCGATATTTTTCGAATGACTTGCCTCCCGTCTTCAACCATTTATTCGTGCTTGCTCGAAGTGTACACTCCCACAACACCAGATATTCTTCCAAGGGCAACATCCATGTACGCCCTCCCACCAGTAACCTCACAAAGAAATCAATCGAATATGTCGGTCCTGATATCTGGAACACTATACCTACATCTATCAGAGACCTTCCTTATCACCTATTAAAAAAAGAATTATTCAGACACCTTATCTCCTATTACTAACACCACTTGTCTTACCCTTTTTTCCATGTTATTGTTATTGTTATTATTTATGTTATGCTATGATGAATTAGATAATCCCAACCAACTGCAACCAAATTTATAAAGAATATCTGACACTGTTAATGCAGGGTGTGATCAGACTAGTTGACCCTACCCAGAGTCATATCGATTACACCCTGTCCTACACCGTTAAGTATCTTGTTATAATTTCATGCGCCAATGTTATTTTCGTTTCGGTTGGACGAATCAATAAATATTTCTCTCTCTCTCTGCATTCCGATATTCCACTCCCTCTTGCACCATTGACACGAATGTACGCACGCGTCGAAAAGCTATTTTTTGCAATTCAATATCGGACCAGATGCTATTACAAAAATAGAATTTAGACTCTAATCACCAAACAAACACATTTTAGTTCGAATCTCGTTTGAGGGCGTGCCTTTGGATTGGAAGATTGCATTGCTTACGTATAAATAGCGGTCGGAACATATACATTACAACATTTAACCGGCCAAGGATTTCATAGGTATTGAGCAATTTAGGCACGGCGTAATGGGAGACATTCACCACCAATGGCGGCGGTGAGCGCCACTCTCCCGAGTCATATGACGTGGTCGAGTCGAATCGTCTTAAGAAAATGACTCGAGCCAAGTAGGATCAACTAAAGATATGAAACCGCTGGCCGCACATTCATAAATGAATTATTCAATGAACAACAATTGTTTATTCACGATCTTTGGCATTTTGCAAGCATAAAGTAGTTTTGGTTTCGACACTTCCCCGGACTAGGTAGGTTGAGTCCACTTGAAGGGGAGATTTATCAATTCATTTCTATCATCGCACCAACGCAATCACGAGTATAATCGTTATCAAGCTCATGTATCACAAATTTACTTTTCGCCCTTGGCTACGCCTCTGCGACCTGCAGAGTTGCACAATGTAATTGACTCATCTTACACGTTGCACCTTGTCTGAGGCGGTATCGGTGCAGTTCAATGAGGTTTATTTATGAAATAAACATGATGCAACACGAAACCGTATCGTATTTATTGGTTTTAAGCACAGAGCAATGCTTAGAATAGGACTCGTCTGCAAAACTACTATAATATACCAGTTTATTCCGAAAACAATCTAAAGTTCGATGACGCGATGCGCAGCTGATATTAAAGGGAGACCTTTGGATTGCAATATCGCACACGAAGCCACGCTTTATAATGTAACATGAGCCTCATGCTTCGTGCAGTCGGTCAACATTGAAGACATGAACGGGAACTATTCTTATTTAGAAGTCTCTGTAACCTATAGGCATTTTAGGCATGTTCCACTGGAATAGCTAAAATGTGAATATGATCGAATATGTATCATCGGATTGAAAAGAGTGTGTTCTCCTGTAATGAACATAATAGTGAATGCCTGAACCAATTGCTAGCCAGAAGGACGCAGACAGTTTAGTTAATATCTGGCTAG
>ATSW01002638.1:0-10553 GCA_000444245.1 Botryllus schlosseri | reverse complement strand
GCTGTGTGCCTTGGCAGTCTCAGCTTTGGCCGAAATCTAAACGGCTTTCCTGTAAGCTTCTTTTCAGGCTAATTGTTGTTTTTTATCAATAATCTATATACTGAGACACAATCACGGAGACTTTTTGAGATTTTCCAAATTTTGGACAACCCTAGTGTGCAGTCTGTGCACTGTTTTACCTTATCGAAATTGGGTGCCACTAGCGAATGTCACCGACTTGTTCCTAATGGTGACTGGAGTGAAACTGCAACACCACAGCCGAGAGGTTATAATGTGACCTGTGAACATTTGCTGCCTGGAGGGATTATCTAATGGAAATATTTCATATAGAATATCTCCACGTTTATTATAAATGTGCTGGATACTATGGGCTTTTACCAATATAACTCACAATGGCATCATGGAATCGTCGGGCGGTTTGACACCCCTGCTTCAGGTTATCGTGTCTTACAGCTCAAAGTGTAACATCGTAACCCTGAATTTGATATTGGTCCAATACTTGATCATAACCCACATATGCACGGTATAATGTGTCAAGAATCTCAGACGATATATTTATCCCTTTGCAAATATCATTAGAACTTTTCATATGCAATGGCCAAATACCTCAAAGCATTTCATTAATCTATGGACCATCGTGGCATCGCAGTGCATTCATAACACAACCAGGCACATATAGTTGAGCCACCGTCAAATAATAACGTGATCTCGCATCGGAATCTCATCATTACGTCCATTCAGTCCCTTTCACGGTGGTTTTCGTGGTACTGGTATTTGCTCGTTTAGTGGCTTGCATTTAAGGCATTCAGGAGATGTATAAGAACGCGCCAGCTCATGCCATACATTTTGCCACGATGAATATTCATTGCAGCTCTGTCACACATGACAGCAAAATAGAATGTATTTGCACACCTGTTTGAAGATGTTCCATTTGCTTTTTTAATTCATCGTTTTCAGCCTGATATGCAGAGTCTTCAGCCGATGGCCTGACACAACTAATCGGGTACTCGTTCGTGTCCAAATCTTTCCAAGAATGGACTGGATCGCATTTAGCCAAGTGGCAACCGGGTCTGGCCTTGCACAACATTTCCTCAGGTTGACCAGCGCAAGCCATCACAAATATAGATAGTATTGCTATCTTACATTTTACAGTTGATAACACCGAATACATACTGTCACGTATGCTGAGTTTCCGTGTAATATCAACAGTTGCGATATTATTATAATTCCTATTAATGAAGCGGAATTCAGTTATACCGGAACATAAAACAGGTATGAATAATGAAACGCAAGCTGCAATAAATCAGGACTGGCATAGGGCCTACCAGCTAAGTCAGGGGTGTCAAACATACGGCGCGCGGGCCGCATCCGGCCCGCCAGATTATTTCATCCGGCCCGCGAAGCAGTTCTGAGTAGATTGAAAAATTGCTATATTATCCAGCACATTTATGACAAATGTTGAGATTTTTTGCAGGAAATACTTGCAATAAATATTCCCGCATGACAGCAAATGTCCAGCATGTTCATAGGTCACGTTGTAACCACCCAAGACCCGACTACGGCGTTGTGGTTTTACTCTCTCTAATTCAAGAAGACAAAAGTGCATACAAGAGTTTTGTGTAAAAATGGACCAACAAGCAGTTATTCACAGAAGCGAAAACTCCAATGCGGAACTGTTATATGCAGTTTACATGGAAATACATTACCCACACAAATGTATAATTCAAATATCTATGATAGCGATGCTATGTCACTTCACACCCAATAGTTACCCGGACTTAAGAGAAAACCGACTTGCGATTTAATGATAATAACCCAAATTCTAACGTCCCCGTTTACAGTTAACTATCTTCTTACCCACACAGCGTATACACATGGCTAACGGCAGATTACGACTACATCATAGGGAGCATAGAAATATGTCAACTTCTATTGCCACTACTTTATCGTTTCATAACTTTATTCAACCGATCAATCATCGTAATTTTGCCAATTCCATTGTTCGCGAATGAAGGTGTTGCCACGTGCTAGAAGAAAACCCCTATGAGTCGTGCATTATTATCTATATATACTTGATATTAAAGTATTCAAGTGAAATGCACGGGCCTGTGGTAACATTTTTGAATCAGTTGACTGGTCCGGCCCGCGGGTGATTTGAAGGCTTGAATATGAAATATGTGTCTCAAATTATGATTATGATATGATCCAATCGTGCTCGTGATATTGCAACAATTCAGTGTTTCTGTATTATTCTCAATGTTTCTGTATTATTCACGAAGACCAACTGAGTGTGTAATTGTTAATGCACCTAAGACGTTGCCATTTTGGAGAATGCAACACTTTGAGATTCTTTATGAGCTACCTATAGGCATTTGCCATTCACTTGAGTTGTAAATCGGGATTCCTAACTCCTCCAGTAATCCATGGTAACAGTATTATGCCAATCCCAGTATCACGGCAATACACAAAGCATTTCTCCTGATCGAAAGTGAGATACCTTCTCTACCTTGCCAAGTAGCCTAATCTTTTCTCACTTCGTAGCGATGTTAGAAGTTACGAAGATTTCTATTGCAAGTCCCAAGCTTATGGCAGATCAATAACTCGTGTTACTGGACTACTCTAAGTTCTAAATCATCTTCGATTTCGAAATCTTCATCATTAGGCCTGCTATCCGTAAGATCTTCATCTTGATCCAAATTATCGAGCGTATAGAAGATTAAAGTTACACTGGATAACCTGAATGGGGCATTGAATCTGGCTGATAGTAAATGTAATGTTTATTTTTCCTGCCATATCCTGCAGTTTGCATCAAACATGTGTGCGAAATATCCTCGGATGATTGAATCCTCCAACCAATAATGGATGAAAGCATCGGCCTAGATCGTTAACAGTACCCTTTTTCTTAATAATTCAATTAACGCCATTGGCTATATAACTTATTATATGATAAAAGTGTGAATTTCTATATCGTATGGAGAAGTTATATGGCTAAATTCGTGCAAATTCGCATATTTTGGGCGTAGTCGTAGAGCAAAAATTTGTCGTGATAGAAGAAAATCAGCAGCATTTCTAAAATCAGAATATCAAAATTAGCCTAAATCAAGTGCAAAATCAAAGTCAACAAATTTTTCGTTTAAAATTGTTGTCCAGTGTAATATTATGTAACGGGTTGAAAAAATCGGCGAGATGGCTGAAGGATCTTTTCCTCGGTTAGTCACACACCGTGTTTTCCCAAGTTTAACTTGCAACTCCTCAGTCAATAGAGAGAATTAACCGATTCATTGTCGAGTTTTCTTCAGAACAAATTACTCTTAACGATACGTGCTGGTTCTTAACAGAAATCAATAGTTTCTCTGTTCCCTTCGAGACATTCTCGTTGCTCACCTTCCCAGTATTTTAAATTTGAAAGAAGATAATATTACAGATTAAATATTAGATAGCAATATAAGAATCCGACAATTGGTAGGCTACATTGCGCTTATTACTCAGCGAAAAGTTAAAACTAACATGTCAGGGCAACTCATCTTGATGGTTTTTTCTGCCGCAAGGAGAGTCATTCGAGGCTCGTTACGATTTTTTTTTACGAATTTGTGAGGAGGAACACACACAAAATCTTCTAAATCAGTGGTTCCTAGAGCGGGTGCCAGCGCCTTCAGGGGGCGCTGGCCATGAAATGGGCGATTAGGGGCGCTGGCTATTAACTGTTTCGCGCTTCGCGCGATTTGCCACCAGCTCATGGTGTTTACTCTGTATATTGTCCGAATTTCATATTTGTGAATTCTCTCATCAATACCCATAACCTTTATTTCCATAACTATTCGTTGGGAATGCTAGCATTCTGATTTCTCTCTTTAATATTTTGTGATGTCACGATGAGGGGAGCGCGTAATTTTTCACTATATAAAAGGGGGGCGTGTCTGAAAAAGTTTGAGAACCACTGCTCTAAAGCCTGGTTCATTGTATGCAGTGAGAACTACGAAGTATTTCATCAGTTATTGCTCACTGCAAGGTGTGATGGCTCTTTAAGAGAAACTGTCTTGCCTGATTTTAATCTCTGTTTCAAACGATAGTGGATTATCCTCAGTGCTGCGACTGTGGCCTTCGACACGGTGTTTTGGTTGCGAGAAACGATAGCCGATTCTACTTGACCGGCATGTTTTTCAAAATTTAGAGTAGATTCGCCGAAATTTTGCGACACGTGAGCTGTTCCGATTCTCAAGCTTGCACCTTAGCTACCGGTCGAGCTCGAATACCCGATTTTAATGGAGAAACATAACTCAATCATCTCAGAAAACTGCACGTGGATATGGTGATTAGATTCCAGGGTCTATTTCAATTAGAAATTCCTTGCCGACTAATCCATCCATTTTACAAAGTTTCCGAGCATGAAATGATTGAGGAGCTGATTATATGGTATAGTGTGAAATAATTTTGAGTTCGATACAAAGTTCAATACCTCCAATCAATCGTTCTGGATACACAAATAAATCAAATATAAATACTCTCACTGGAGTCTGGTTGACTTTTTCGTCGTTGCCCTTCATCCCCATTCATATTTGATAGAACGTGTTCTCAGTGCTGTTTCTGACCCATAGCAGAAACCGACTTGACCGTTCGGGACATGGAAACTGGAGATTCTAGACCAGTGATTCCCAAGCGCGGCCCCCAGATAGCCTTCTTGCGGCCCCCAAAATATATTAAGAAATCGATTTATGACAAAAAAAAATTATATTTATAAAATACCCTTGCTTGGCTTGGCCTCTGTTGTGAGTATAGACTGCTAACGTTACGTCACTGCTGTTTCAATGCAATGTGCCCTAACTTTCCAGTTGAACGAGCAGTAGCTATAGATATAAATAGGTATTGATAACTTTCAAAACCGGAGGAAAATCGTGAAAAAATGGTAAATTTTCCCCACTTCGTGGTCGCTTGACTAAAAAAGAAAAAGAGGCTCAACTCCCGGAAAATACAGTTTTTCTTTCACATTAACAGGATGGTTGACTGAAAAAAGGTCAACTTTCCGGTCCAGCTCCCGAAATAGCCGCCGTAGCGTTCCTACAGTGCTGACTTGATGTATATCAGTCGAATTTGGCCCTATATGTAACCAAAAACCTCAAAAAAGAAAACATTTGGGCGTCCTCCGAGGACACTTTAAAACAAAATCAAAAAAGAGGACAAATCATCTTTAAAGAGGACGTATGGTAACTGTTTGATATCTAAATGTGCAACACGTGACTCACGGTTGAATACGCCAAGATGCATACTGCTTAGCCGGCTAAAAGCAGCATAATTGGTAGTCCTATAGTCAGGGCCGTAACTGCCGCACCCCAAACCCCCCAATTGAGGGGGGCCGAGCTGGAAGCGGGCCCAAAACTATTTCGTGAATTAGCATAAATATTAGAGCATTTTTTTTTAAATTATGCAACTTTAAAAAAAAAATCGCACTAGGCGTGATTTCAATTCGCCACATATCTTGATTATTGGGTACTCTTCCCCTAGAAAAAATACGCAAGATGTATAGAAATGGGCATATCAGCGCTGGCCATGGCCGCACCACAACGCGCCAAGACATATAAAGTTTTAGGCCATGTAACATGTGACTCCAAGAAGTGTGTCAGAACGATCGGCAGCGAGAAAGCCTTGACCGTGCTGGACTGCTGTTATGCTGGCCAAAAACTTCGAAACACCAAACACTTCGTTATATATATACAAAATACATATGGGTTTAATTGTCCATATAGGCGCCTAAATGACTCGCGCCGAATGTTCTTGTCTTGGCAATCTGAACCTCACAAGACAAATACCATCCTGCAGGAAAGAAAATTATATGCCAGTGAAGAAATACCAATCTGAAATCGTGTGATCTTTTAGTTTAGTAGGTTTGAGAAATTCTACATTTTTGATATAGCACACCGGAGGTCACGAAATTAGGGGAGATGTGGTACCGATGGATCAAAAATTGGAAAATGTTCGCTGGCCCCAAAATGTTCAGCCGAAAACAGCAGATCTTTTGCTGGCTCAGCACTTTGATACAAGCTCTACCTATCGCGCACATATACATGATCATCCGTCTTTTCAAAAAGTATTTATGGACGTTTAAAATTTGTTGCTCGAACGTGTCATCGGTCCCCACCCGGTGGGTCCAATGGCACACTACCCGGGGACCTATGACACATATACCCTAAAAAACTCAGATGTGACAACTTTTCTTGCTCAGTATTATGATCTAAGCTACAGCAAGCCAAAGAAGAATTTTCGGTCGCAACCATCAAAAAATAGATTAAATATTGACTCAAATGTTGTCATAAAATCACGTTTCGATTTAGGATCGGACTTATAAATTTGAGGGTACATACATATTGCCCGAAAATCGACAGTTTGACTTCCAAAGACCTCGTTATAGCGATAAAACACCATATTCAATTATTACATAGAGATTTTCTATACGTAGTCATGTTTCATTTGTTTCATGATTAGTATGCTTGATTATTTTGCTTGATTTGGCTATTGTATCATCGGTCCCCACCCTACTAATTTTGAACATGAATCGAAAAAATTCAACTCAAGGAAAGAACTGAAAAAAATAATAGGTTCCATTATATAGCCTGATACAAGCCCTAGACTTCACAATAAAAATGATTGCTGGTTTGTTCGTGTTGAAGGTTACAAAGAAAAATGTATATGTCGATCTAAGTTTAGTTTACACCCCCCAAAACAAAAAACATCTGTGAGAGACCCCATAGTTCGCGCACGTCGAATTTTTTTGTATGTGAGGAAAGATGTTGCCAGCATGCAATTGTAGAAGAGTTCACGGAGTGTAATCATGGAATTATCATAGAGAATTTTCAAAATATTTTCGGTCCCAGTGATCCATCGGTACCACATCTCCCCTACATCATGTAAAGAAGTCATACTTAGGGGTTCGCCCGCCTGAAGATGTTTAATTTTACGGGGTCCGCAGTTTCAAAGACACCTCTCACTCAGCTCTACCGGTAAATCTGATTACGTTGGCAAGGAGGACAACCATGCAATTCCCGATCTTATTCACCGATTTCGTCATGAATTATCGAAATATTCGCGCGTCGCGCTGTCTCACTAAACAGTACAACTTTAATTTCGTGGCAAAAGCGAACAACGTGATGCGGGATCAGTTTATCACCCTGTGGGAGCCTGGGGTCCTGACGAAATGCTGTTACGTTCCTGCCAACGGGCATAACCCCGGAGATGTTTAATTATGATTGCGGGGGCCTCAAACACACCTCACTCAGCTCTACCGGTAAATCAGATTACGTGAACAGAGACAGGATGAAAATTGATAGCAATACATGCAATTCCCGATCACATCGACCGATTCAGTCATGAAACTAAAGAAATTCCTCGCGCTTAGCGCGTATAGGCGTAAAAAGCTGATTCACTCAACGGACACCCAATGCCGCAGATAAGTAGCGGTAAACAGTGTGCAGTTTTGAAATCTCGCCAGGGCAATAAAACTACTCCGAAATAGCCATGATACGATGACTGTTTGGGTCCGTTTCATAGCCGTAGTATTCGTGCGGCCCCGACCGTACTCTGAAATTCTAAATTTGGCCCTCACTCCGAAAAAGTTTGGGAACCACTGTTCTAGACTGAGAATGTTCTTATCAAAACTCAAACCCAATATGACGAGGATCACGATGCGCCAGCTTCATCCGTCTCATTACTAGCTATAATAAATGTTAAACAACTTTCGTGTTATGATTTTAGCGTGGTGAGAGCTTCGGGGGGAGGCGCTGGCATTTTATTCGTTGTCCAGGGGGGCGGTTGCTCAAAAAAAGTTTGGGAAACATTGTTCTAAATGGATGATGCATCGTTGGTGATGCATTTTGAACATACCATCGGAGACGATCGCAGCATTCGCAAATTCCCGGCATTGCTCGTAACCTCAATTAATGGAGTCAGTACACCATCGTTAAAGAAACACAAGTGTATAACGTGGAGTCAGAAGATGCAGTCATTGCCGACGGAGATATTTTTGTAAGTTTCGGCGGAAATCAAAACGTGATTTTATCCCAATCTTTGAGTTGATATAATCTTTTCTATTCTTGTAGGTAGCGACGAAACATTCTTCATTGGCATGTTATAGCTTAGATTATAGTACACAACAAAACAAGTTGAAAAATTTGAGTTTTGAGCCGGGTGGGGACCGATGACACGTTCGAGCAACAAATTTTAAACGTTTATACATATTCTTTTGAAAGGGAGGATATCCATGTAAATGTTCGCGATAGTTAGAGCTTGTATCAAAGTGTTGAGACAGCAAAAGATCTGCTATTCTCGGCTGAATATTTTAGGGCCAGGGTTCATTTTGCAATTTTTGATTCATCGGTACCACATCTCCCCTACTTCAAGTATATGTAAAATGTACTTGTAATCAAGTAAAGAATTTACGGCCTTACTTCTACTTCTACTTGAGTTAGCAGTGCTGTTTACCTTGACCCCCTCTGTTAGTCAGTCAGTCTGCTACGTAACAGCATCTACTAGAACTGGCTGTATAACTTGTAACTCACGCTGCAAGTACAACCCTTTTATCGCACAATAAATGTACAATGCACTTCGTACTCATATCCTAGATTAGGCCTGTTAGCATTGCCTTATCGAAGCATTTACGTCACATGCACACAAACACGCAAACAATATATGAATTTGGAGACAGCGCATGCCCAGAGGCTTGATGAGATCAGTATGCTCACATAAGAATGAAAGAAACGATAACAAACACTCGAATACCAAACGGCCGTGGAAATGACGCAGAACTTTGCAAACGTATGTATCAAGAAACACAAATTATGCATTAATCGTAACTACAGAAATGACTGCATTGTTTAATGTTCGGTTGTTCAGAGTTCAACGTCGTTACATACGCGTCTGTTCGCCTGATCATCTACCTAGCGATTAGTGCGGAGCATGGACCGGAGCCGGAATGGATATCCGACCGGATTTTTGCAATTTTGGCTCGACCGGATCGGAGCCGGATCAGTACTTTTCCTGATACAGCCGGAGCCGGATAAGTACTTTTTTGATACGGCCAGAATCTTTATGGATAAACATGACTTTTGTAACTGAATAACTACCAACCAACCACACGCAAGTAACCGCCAATCCAGTGCGAAAGTAAACGAACCATATTTATAAATTCACGGAGCCACCGTACCGTGTAGGCAGAATTTTCGGCCGGACTTTTCACTTTTTGCCGGAGTAGTTCGGAGCCGGATCAGCACTTTTTCCTGATAAGGCCGGAGCCGGGCCAGAGAATTGAAAAACCGGATCGGAGTCGGATTAGAGAATTTGTCGATCCGCTCCGCACTGCTAGCGATGTTGCGATCATAATGGAGCAGTGGATACTATGCTTTCAGATGGATATATATATACATATTCGACACTTTAATGTTATGATATGTTGTTCAACTTCAAGAGTATTCATAAAATTCATCACTTCAAAACATCACAAGACTGCAATGCAATGAATGATAGGAAGATGCCGAAACGACTAGGAGTAACCTTAAGATCAGACACCCACCTGGGCCTAGGCGACGTAAAGAGGAGGCATGCACACTGGATGAACACCCGCATTCATATCAGTGGCAAGTTCTCTCAACCCTTGTTCGAACCCTTGTTCGGGCTAGTTTCTATGCGTCGCAGATTTATCTGGACTCCTCATCGCTGAAACCGGTGTGCTAACAGTATCTTGAAAAAGCCCAGAAACACAGTAGCTCACGCTGCATAAAGTCGGCATCCGAAATCTGCAGTTGAATGCATGGGAGAGTGAAATGTAGAGTGAAGAGTGAAATGAAAGTGAACGATACTGAAAAATACAAAAATACAATGACACTGAACCGAACAATATCCATGTTGTGATGCACAAGGCCTAAAAACTGCAATAAGCGTCACTGAAATGGCTTGAATTGATAATAATATTAATATCTCTCAACCATTTACTTCTCAGTAGATTTCACGGGTACACCGATTTTATCTTATGTTCAATCTAGTTAACTTCAGAATTTATAGCGCAAAAAATTGCGATACAATGAAAAGATAGGAAGGTGTCGAAACGACTTGGAGTAGTCTTTGAAATCAGACACCCACTTTGGCCTATTAGGTGACGTGGAGATGAGGCACACTATTAAAAATATTCTATGCCAAATTACTGGTCTGGTCCTGGCAGCAGTTTTACGACTCTGAGACCGGTAAATTTGAAAAATATTTTCCCGTAAATATTATTGACCGTAATTTATTTTTACAAAGACTGACTGTTAAAATTTTTACGGAAAATTCCCGTTACCTGATGTAACGGAAAACGGCTGTAATACCAAGTTACTGGTCTAGTCCAGTGCAGCAGTTTTACGCTGATGAGACCAGTAAATTCGAAATAACTCTCCCCGTAATATGATTTTACATATGCTGACCGTAGGAAATTTTACGGAAAATTTCCATAACTAAAGGTAACAGAAATCTGCTGTAATATCAATATACTCGTCTGGTCCCTTGCAGCAGTTTTACGTTCCTGAGACCAGTAA
>ATSW01002637.1:0-18344 GCA_000444245.1 Botryllus schlosseri | reverse complement strand
CTCAGGATAGGAAAATTTGAGCCTTGGTGTCTTGCGGAATTATATTATGACTGGAGGGGCCTACATTTATATGGGTGTCATATCCATGTGCCGGACAAACATACCAGAAGATGCCACAACAACAGTGATGAATATAGATCAGGGTGTCCAAGACCGGGAGCATCGAGGTCCTCTTTGATTTATAAGGATAAGTATCAGGGATAAGTAAATGGATAAACTGTAGCATAACCTAACGATTTACGCTAAGTACTGTTATAGGCTATAGAATCATATAGCCTAGGTCAGCGGCTCATAATCTGGGTTCAACGGAACCTCGTAGTCTAGCAGAGCCAATCCCGGGCTTCGTTGGAGGTCAAGACGTACAACCGACTCATACAGCTGACGTTATACAAAATTAAAAAAATTACTTCCAGATGAAAGTTGACTTCAAGGCACACAAATGAAAGTGTGAATGGCCCCTCCCAACGACACGAAATCTATCTTCTCGATAACTTTTCGCACAAATGGGATTATCCAACAGATGTTTGCCAATGGCAGAATTTATGGCCTTTAGTTGCTGAGCATCAAGCTTGAGCGGATGAGTCCAGGATGAACTTTCCACCGATCGTGTTGCGCGTGTCCTAATAAATCTAGGGACGTGCTGATTTATGGAGTCGACTTTTGACAAAATACACCAGCCAAGGCTGTGTCAACAAAAAGAGTTCAATGAACCAAGTACATGTAGGCTACTTAGTACATTGGACGCTCTCATATTCGAAATTTTATGCTGGTGACGTCAGATTTTGTGATACGATTGTCGATATACGATTTTCTTTTCCTTTCTCTATTAGTTGCTGACAGGGCCGTAACTGCCGCACCCCAAACCCCCCAATTGGGGGGGGGGCCTGAGCTCGAAAGGGGGCCTCAAATTTTTTGGTGAATTAGCATAAATTATAGGGTATTTTTCAAAACTTTATGCAACTTTTTCAAAACTTTTTCGCGCTGCGCGCGATTTCAAGTTGCCAATTGTTATGATTATTGGGTACTCTTCCCCCAAGACAAAATACGCAAGATTTATAGAAATGGGCATTTCGGGGTTGGCCATTACCGCGCCACGACGCATCAAGACATATACAGTATTAGGCCATGTATCACGCGACTCCGAGAAGCGTGCCAGAACGATCGGCAGCGAGAAACCGTGACCGAAAAGGACTGCCCTTATGGTGACCGAAAACTTCGTTATATATACGAAATACATATAGGTTTATTTGTTCATAGGTGCCTAAATGACTGGCGCCGAATGTTCCTGTCTTGGTAGTCTGAACCTCACAAGACAAATACCACCCCGCAGGGAAAAATTAGATGCCAGTGAAGAAATACCAATTTGAAATCGTGTGATCTATTAGTTTAGTACGTTTGGGCGATCCTATATTTTTGATATAGCAGACAGGAGGTCACGAAGTAACATCATGTAACGAAGTCATACCAATAACGAGTCCACTCGTCAGAAGATGTTTAATTATTATTTACGGGCTCTACAGTTTCAAAGACACCTCACTCAGCTCCGCCGGTAAATCTGATTACGTGAGTAGAGAAGACAAGAAATTGATAGCAATATATATGCAATTCCCGATCTTATTGACCGATTTTATCATGAATTATCAAAAATTTTCGGGCTTGGCGCTGGCTAACTGAACAATACAGTACAACTGTAATTTCGTGGCAAAAGCGAACAACGTGATTGGGAGGGGGTCGGTTTATCACCCTATGGAAGCCCAAGACTCAAGTTTTTTTGGGGGCCTGACGAAGTGCTGTTTCGTTCCTGCCAACGGGTATATACCCGGAGATGTACAATTGTTATTGAGGGGTCCTACTTTTTCAAGCACACCTTACTTAGCTCTACCGGTAAATTTGATTACGGAAGCAGAGAGAGGATAAAAATTGATCGCAATAATAAGCAATACCGATCATATTGACCGATTGAGTGACGAATTATAGAAATTTTTCGCGCGTGGCGCGATTAAGCAGGCAAAACTGACTCGCCAAACGGATACCCATTGAAGAAACAGCGTAGATCCAATGTAAACAGCGTATAGTCGGAGGGTGGTGTGGGGGGCGAAGCCCCCCAGAAGTCCGGTTTACCACCCTATGGGGGCCCAAAACCAACGTTTTGGGGGGGCCGACGAAGTGCTGTTACGGCCCTGGTTGCTGACGATTAGCCCTGACGAGTGTCAGCCGTAAATATTGGGGTTCATTTCAACTAATACCATACAATTGTACATTCCGTTCTATGTGTCGCTTTTCCTTCGCTTCGTACCCGAAACCCGTTTAGAAATAAGTGAGTTACCGAACATTGAGCATATTTTCAACGCAACCTTCATCAGGCGGTGAGAGGATTTTCAGCTTACTAGCACCTAAAGTCCCATGTCCAACACATAACGATACTTACACCTTGCTAAATATTTTCGGCGAGGGTGTCACAACTTATCAGGATGAACGGACATACTTTTGGCGCCGTTTATAGGACGCCTCTACTGCGGATTCGTTCACACCTCCACGACCACAGTGACAAGGGTCCGGTACTTTTTCAACTTTACTTCTCGATCCTGCGAGCATTCACGGACGCAAGAACGGCCACGTCAGTCCTTTCATTTGTTAGAGCGTCACCGGAATCCGAATTGGCTCATGACTCATGACTCATATGCGTTTGGAAGCATTAAAATACACGCTTACCCGCCTGTCAAGTCCCCGAGGGGCCACGAACGCCCCTGTGTGTCATATGCGACCAGTTTACGGTGACAAATAGGTGTGTTCTCGGTTATAAGCGTTTACAAAAGGTGTCACAAAACATGAGTACTGGCGAAATAAAGTTCACGAGGATCGCCGATGTTCGTCGAGAATCGCAACCAGTTGCATGACCGCTGAGGGTATGGTCTTCGCAGCCTATTGGGAATCAACTCGTGGGTCCGCGTGCTAGGGTTTGAGCCACCTGGGTATATAATATCAGTAGGGCAAGTTTTTGCAACTTTTGCAACTTGTTTACAGCTTCGTGCAGCTTCCAAAATATCCAGAATTTATGCAGTACGATGTTTTAAGCGGTGTCTAGGAGATTTATATTGCAACAATTTTTCTGATTTTTATACAACGTTTTACTGCAGCTTTTATCAAGTATTGCGAAAATGTGAAGGCGCGATTTCATAAAAATGCTATGAAACCATTTTCAGTATGGTTCTCTGCTCTTTGCATAACAAGGAACCATGTGACGGTTTAGCTGCATATCAATATCATCTATGACGCAATGGCTTGAAAGATATAAGTCCAACAATCCTCTAGTCAAGTACAGTCATGCCCGAACTATATGTAAATGGTCACTTCATTAATTTTCTGTCGTTACCCGTTTCCTGGATGCCCAGACAAGATTTACATTTTCACTAGGCCCCCTTTTATGAGCTATTAAGTTTGTTAAAGTCGGTAAACTGAATTTTGCTGTAATGACTTGGGTAAAGTTGGCCAACATCAAGGTTTATGATGTGGTATTTGACTTAGTTTAGGGTAAGTGGAGGGGTGGATTATCGCTTTTCTGTTTTTTGTTTGTTTGTTTGTTTGTTTGATTTTTACGAAAATTTATTTCCACATTGATTTATTTTCTTGCTGCACAGTGTCAAAAATGTAATTTTCCGTGATTTCGCAAGACCGACCCTGAAATATGAAATTACCAAATTTGGCAGCTTGGCAGGAACTGACAACGCAATGCTGTCATGCCGGTTTCAAACCGAGGTGTATGCATGATCGATTGAATGGCGAAGAAGGAAACGGAAGAAACAGACACCGTGCACATCGTAAAATATTCCGTTATCTAACGGAAACTTTCAAGTATCTCATACCCTAATAATTAAAAAATATACATAAATGCAATTTTTTACTGCGAAATTTGCTAAACTTAGGAGCAATTTTCTCGCGCTTTTAATGTAACATAAACTTGCCTGTTACCAGACATATCTATCTTGCTCTATCAATACCATTAGAACGCTTGGTCGTGCTAAAACTTACAAACCGATTAAAGTGATGTCCGTATTACATAGCTCTAGAAATATTACATAAAATCAACAATGAATAACTACTGACGATTACCGTGTGCTCTTATCCCAATCCAAGTCCACTTAGCAGGTCGTACATGAAAGATTTGTCTCCTTTAACCGCCTTGCGTGAAATCTCATGCAAGTTGGATCTAGCAGAACTTTGCATGTGACGACAATCATAAAGAAATTATATATTGTAGCTTTTATTAAGATTGTAATTGTTTACATGCAAAGGCTCTTTGATTATCCAGCACAGCAGACATCATTACCAGCAGTAGCCTAACTAGTAACTACCAAATAGATACTCAGTGAAATTATTTTAACTAATGTGTTTCGAATGAAATTCCATTCGAACCCTATGTACATGTAATTTTAAAAATAGCCGACTGGTAGCGATTTTACTACTGATTTACAGACAATACTTGACTCATTATTCGCATGTACCGCGTATCGCTCAAAGCGCTGGCTTTACACATGTAGTACAGCGAGCCAATTATTCGCACTACCTTACACGAGAAAAAATACTAAATTTACAGCGGAGTTTTGTATACTTCTCCCTACTACAAACGCAGCATCGAAGTTAATTCCTTCAATTTACACATCGTTTACGCCGGGCGCACATTGTCAAGTGCGAAACTCAACTGATATACCCACTGAATATTTCTATGAAATGGAATATAGGTAATTGTTCGCACGTAACGGGCGCGACAGCGCGAAACCGATAAAAGTCGGTAATGTCTAGGTATCGCACGGTCCTAATCGCAGGTGAGTGGCAGATCAATAGGATCAGGCATGTTCTTCCGTTATATATTTCCCCGACACTGTTGGTGTGAAGTTTTCTTTGACGAAATTACCGCAAATCGTCTGGAAAACATGAATTCTATGATCGTCATCTCGATTAACGCGGTTTAGGTATATTGGAATGACAAGAATCCGAGAAACCTACTGATTAGTCTCGTTTAATGGAACATCCTTCGTCAATACATAACGAGATCGATTTTTAATAACCAAGGACACATAAAATGGTTTCATTTAATTTACGGTATGGTAGAATTTGAGTTATTCGTCAATGCATCAACAATGAATAGCCCGAGAGTGCATCGCTCACTTGCATACGCCGAGTGCCTTTCTCTTAGCTTACTCCACTTGCAAGGGCAAAAAATGTGTTTTAAGACCTGAAGCAACTGGTTGCTACATGATCATGCCCTATATTTCACGGAATCACCAGATGCGTGCGTTTTTGTAATGTCTGTACCACGGGTCGTATGATTTTCAAGTACATGCCGGCATTAATCCTTCACAGATAAATGCTCGACACCGGGAAATTTTGCTGCGAAACTTGAAAATGAAACCGTTCCGCATACCATTCGCAATCTTACTTTGAAATGAGGTAAAAAAGATCATGTGATTGGAAGTAAATTATTGCAACCGTAACCAAACATTTTATTGTTCGAGTTTCGCGTGACGTATAATGCTGCAGTATAGAGATTGTCGTGTACCAAGAAAGTATTGAGATAATCAAGTATCCCTGCACAAGTGCACATCTGTCTTCAAGGCTGCGTGTCATGTTGATCGGAGATTACGTGAGGCGTGCAGGCGACATGAGCATTGCACATGCACAATTGCTTTAAAATTGCGTGCACATAATAAGACTCATTCTGCATATATAGTACTGTTGTCATCATAATTTAATAGAATCATACTGACAAACCTTTGAACGTGCTACATCTTCGATACTGGGGTTGCACGTGCAGTCGTGCACATATCAGATTGCATATGTCAATTAATAAGGAAACAGAGACTAATATTTGTTGTTGCTGCATTTGATACGGTTAAGTTTTCTTGGTGATGAAGGGGCGAAAATGTTTGAACGTCAAGTGACATATATTTAATTAACACGGCCAAAAATGCACGTGAAGATGGCTTATTCTGCATATGACGCGAAAGTTTACTAAAAAAGGGTCAACTCAACGGAAAGTATACGCGAAAAATGGTTTTTGAGCACCTACTCGGAAAATGACATTATTTTTTAGTCAATTCATCAACGATCATAGTTATATATGTCCTTTTTTCTGACCAGTAAAAATGGGGGGCGAAAATTTGTGCCAAGCATGATAAGGGGGCGATGAGTCAACAAAGGTTCGAAACCACTGTTAAGTCATCTAACCTCTATTTGGTTAATGCGTACAGTAAGCAAATGTAGCAGGAACAAAACGGAAAACGACTGCGAAATGTACACTATATACCTAGGGTGGTGATCGTCCTGTGTTGGTGGGACATACCTTCCACGAAATCCAAAAAGGCGATGTCACTTTGTCAAACATTTGTCGGACTAAACGTGCTTACAAAACTAAACCTTTACCATGTGGTCATTTTCTTCGATTTCGAAGCAGGAAATTTACTGTTGATTGAGTAATGCTAGTCATTGCATTGACAGTCCTTGTTCAGCACAAATAATTCAGTGCTGTCAATGAAGTATATATTGTGTTTCAACATGATGCATTGAAAATTAGAGGTGATCATCAAGGTAGCACTTCTACTTTTTCGGGGTACTCAAGTTTGTCAACTTGGACTACCACTATTAGGGCTTGCAATCAAGTCAAAACTTACTTTTACGTTTACTTGACTATAGCAACGCTGACTACTTTGAACATCTCTGTTGAAAATCAAACAACTGAAAAACGAGTTTATACTTAAAATGGAAATATTATTTGCGCGAAGAAATGCACACACATTCCATGAAATTATGCGAAATACGATGAGTAGTACAAACGATCAATCCATAACATATTGTGTCTGAGATATATTCGATAACAACCCGCTTCTTTGTCACACACAGGGTAAAGTTACGCGTAGTCCGCCACCTGTAAAATAATATACAGTGGTTCAGCATGGCTGTACTGTACCCAGAACCGTTGCAAAAAGAACATTGAATGGGTCAAAAAGCAAAATTGCGCACTCCATTCAGTTGATGTTAACAAAATATATGACATCACAATCGCAACCAATCCCTTATCATTTGACGTAATGGCACTTGGCTAAATTTCATGCCTGTATTTCTATCTAATGCGATCATGTTCCGTGATCTAAAATATGAAAGTTTAAAATATTTATCGAATGTGTCTGGATATTTCGATGTTCGCGTAAACGTGATTCATCCTTAGCATATTGTAGAGCTATCACTTTCATATAGACAGAATACTTCACATTTTCTATTGGCCGCACCTTCTCCGACTATACGTTTCAGTGATAAGTCACTGTTCTTGCGCTCTAGGCAATTAAAGCATTTGCTAAGATTGTAATCTCGGTGCATAGTAGCGATTTCCGTAAGCCTTCCACTAACAACGTAACAAATTGCACTCGTCTACACGACTTTTGCGCCAGGATTTCTCTGAGTCATTTTTACCTAATTTGTGGGCGCTGAATCCGAATCTGGCGTTATTTTTGTTCTATCACGTCACGTTTTGGAGAGACAATATATGTCGATTTTTACTACTTTTTCAGGGTAGTCAAGTAGATTTATTCTACTTGTAGTACTTACTGAAGTTGATATGTTTTCAGACCACTTCCACTCCTACCTGAACAGTATTTTGGATAAACTATTTACTGGATTTTGAAATGTAGAAAGTAGTTTAAGGAAAAGATCGCACCACTCTCATGAGTTTCATCATCATTCGAGCTGCGTGACATAGCCCCTGTAGCATGGTAATAGACTATATTTCCGAATATTCTACCAATGTGTAGTGTCATTATAGACACTTTGCGTTAGCCGAGAAGAGACATATTGCGATTTCGTATGTAGCCACCTCCGACTAACTGCTCCAAGTATGCGACCACCCTCCCCCGATCAAATATACTTAGACTTACCGACTTTTAGTACTTCGGAGACCTTTCGTTTCGTCTTCCACTTGAAGTGATTTAACTAGTCTTAGAAATTATTACTTCCATTTGTAATTGAGTAGAAATGTACAAGTAGAAGTACTAAGGTGTTACTTGTTCTACTTGAGTAGCAACGCCGATCAACTAGCCTGTTTCATAGAAAAATATAACGGCAAATCAGAAAGTAAATGTATAAGCTTTCCATATTTAGAACTGGCGTTTATTCATGCAAAACAGAAACACAAAGCCCCGGAACCATCACAAACATCACTAGAAATTAACCAATGCTCATCTCTGGCTCTGTTCCGGCATATAAAACATCTTATTTGGTTTAGGCCACAATGTCCTATGTCGAGGCGGATCGACTGTCCTAGAACCGATGTATATTTATTTGTATTGTGAAGTACCACGCACACGCACTTCAGGATTCGTGCTGAGCTATTAGCAAGCAGTCTCCATTCATCTTGTTGTCTATAATGGACAATGAAAAAGAAGCCCTTTACATCATGGCAATAATCCAAAAGAAAAAAAGTTCAGAAACAGCTTTCCTCGATTCCTATAAAATGTTACAGTATATGGAAACTAGAGAAAAACTAGCATGATAAGTACAGTCGGGGATTAACGAAGTTATCATGATAAGCACTTTTTTCCTTGGATAAGCAGACATCCTGTGTCTTGATGTTTCAAATCAAGCATAAAGGGCCAAATTTTGAGTCATGTGCCGGAGTGAACAATTCTCTTCCACATAATATACTAACAATATAATGGCTATTGTTTGCAAACTTTTACGTTTTACGAAAGATCAGTGTACTGTCACAAAATACATTGATCGATTAAGTCAGCAGGATAGATGTATAAAGATAACGTGGGGGAACTAAGTTAAGTATGAAGCTACTAATCACAATCTTTACGAAGAGTGGCATATAAAGGGATAACTGCTACCGACTAAAAATGGTTGCGTCCGCATATAATTTTATGGGCCGAAAAGAGGTTCTGATTGAATGAAGAAGAGAACCACTAGATTCAAGTTCACCGAAAACTCACTTATTCTGTTTTATAACAACCCAGGTTTCATCATAAAGATTATTTCAATAACAATATTTGATCTAGTGCTGTTGTAAGCTCACCGTAATATTCATTAACGAAAGCCGAAATTTGATTACTTTATGAAAATGGGAAAACTAAATACCGAGAACAGTTGACGTGACAGAGAAATTCTGGGGACATAATTAGATTCAGCAACCCAAAACTAGCCTTCATCAATCATTAAATAATTTTTGCGCAAAAGTTTTTCGGAATTTGTAGACCAGTGTAATTTTATGGGTCGAAAACAGCTCCTGATTAAAAAAAGAAAGGAAACCACTGGATTCAAGTTGACAAAAAACTCTTTCATTCTGTACCATAACCACCCCGGTTTCATGATAGATAATTTCAATGACAGAATTGGATCTGTTGCTATGCTGTAGGGTAACCGTAATGTCACTAACAAAAGCCGAAATTTGATTAATTTCTTAAAATGAGAAAATTCCATGCCGAAAAATCTGATGTAACAGAGAAATTCTGACCACAGAATCGGATTCAGCACCTAAAATTAGCCTAAATCAATCATTGAAATTTTTGGCGCAATTTTTTTTTTCAATTTTTAGACCAGTGTTATTCATGAATATCAGTCTTTTTATAAGCTTACTAAATTATTGCATAATCTAAAGTGCATATATGTGTATAGTATATAAGCACGGTCCTATTTTATGGATTTGACAGAAAAGCTTATGGAGCGTATCAACACCATGTTACAATTTTAAATCCTGCATATGCAATTGACATATACATTGTAAGTAAATCGTTTATGATAGACACTTAATCCTAACGCAGGTATAGAATGCTATCGCCATGAAACTTCACTTGGTGGAAATTGTGTGTCCAAAACATTACAATATACGAGGCCATATAATCATATCTATATGTGTAGTGATGAAGTGCATCGATTGAGTGTATTGATCTGCTTATAATAAGGCAGTATATCCATGCCATGTCCATATAATAATTTGTATCTGTGGAAGACTACTTTACCACAGAGTGGTGATTCAATTTTTTCTCAAAGAACTGTTGTAAAAATGTTGACAGAATAACTCAATAATATATTCTGCGATAATTCAGTAAAACTGTAATGCGATCTTATTTTCATGTGCACATTGCACGCTCACATACACAAAGCCGCACGGAATCGCATACATTGTCGTCATTCAGCAATTACACGTGTGAGCGCTATGAAAAGGACCAACGTTTTACTTGTTATTGTCCTTGCCTTCTCACACTGGCAGCTGCGGTAATTTCCAGTCGGAGAAGAGGACATGCTGAGATGGACTTTCTCTCAGAAGCGAATTGAAAAAATTGACGGGCCAACGGGCCCTTACCTTCTACAACATATGTAGGCATGATAACCTTTATCCATACTGGCATTTTTCTGATTGTAATACGAAATTCACCTGCTTAAGCGGGGCGATTCCACGAATCTGTCCTATAAACTTGAGAACGAGATTTCCCAGCTATTAAGAAATTGCGGAGAAGTCACAAGTCTCGATTCTACTCACACTAATATCAGATCAACCTTTTTGATTCAACTGATAATTTACACGATTATATTTTTAAAAACAACACGCTCAAAATGCACTCAGACAGGGAAACACCGAAACAGCGTTGACTCGAAAACCTCAAATGCCAAACAACGCTGCAAAACTTAATTCTACAGCTGATGCGGCTGAGGGAAAGACGCAGCTCCAATCGCCTGAGGCAAAGGCGGCGCATTAGTAATCTTGATGTCGGCTCGCCAATTGCGCAAGCAATTAATAAATCACAACTATCAATACAAAACAACATATGTTATTGTTTTAGTATTCACTAGTAGTTGGTATTCGGGTGTGAATGGTACAGTCGAACTCTATCAGGAGCGACCTAGCAACCCATCGATGTTGCAACCACACTACACTCTAAGATATAAGTTTTGCATTCACGCCCTAAAGGTGCCACATGAAAACAGAAACTTTTCAAAATTCAGGAACCTCGATCTCGGGGTGTCGATAGTAAATTTCACCGTACCTGTTAGCGACCTAAGTGCTAAGATCGGTTTGTGTGTTTCAATTTAGAAATAACTTGAGCCAATCATTATTATCAATGGGCGATTAATTTTCACTGTTCTCAATCGCTAGTTTCGTTCTTTAGGTTACTTCACAGAAAAGACGGCTGCGATTGATTCATGGTTTAAACGTTAAATCAATGTTATAAATCCTGCGTGCCTACGTCCATACCATCCATCCATCTTACTCCGTTTGTGCTTATTCTAGTTTTTTAAGCATCATTTGGATTAAAATTTTGTGTTTTAATAATACCTCTATATAATCCTCAGGTAGGTTCTCTTTACGAGTACCAACTTCACGATGTGGATACGCACCGCTTTCGCTGACAGTGTACCGCACTATACTCTATATTCCGGGATTTATTTATGAAACAGCCACCTGCAACTGTCTGAAATTCAACCCGAAGAAGATACCCCGATGTTGCTGTATTCCTTCTGTTAAATAAATATTCACAGTGATTTCTGATAAAAGGCATAGTGCAATAGAACAATCGCATACAGATGTTAAAATCTCAAACGAGAAGTTAGTAAAATATATCGACAGTGCGACACAACGACAGTCTTCCAACAAAGGAACTCCAAAATAAAAAACGACAACGAACGTATCAAAGACGTTATAATGCTTCGCGAGCATTTGACGAATAGGAAATTGAAAATTAGTACGCCAGCACTGGTTAGCAGTATTGCGACAGATATGCTGCACAAGAGCACAACGTACGACATTGCCAACAAGGCTACGCGTCTGCGGTCCTCCTCTCGTATTCTTTCAACAAAGTTCATAAATTCGTCTTTGGAAATATACTTCCAATCGCTATCCGCCATCGCGTTGATTACTGTTTTAGTCACGTGGTCTCTGCAATTCTTGTCCCAGAGATTGTACTTAATTTCCTGGTCGAGCAGCAAATTTGCGATCATCTCTTTCGACTTATCTTTGTCTAGACTTGTGAATATTGTACCACAATTTTCTGAGGCGGTGTGCTTCGCTTTTTCGATGTAGGTAACGGCCGGAGCCCCTAGCACGGCTGAAGCGAACTCAGTCTTGTCCGGTATTCTGCGGTTGATAGTAAACCGTGCCTTGCCATCGAAACGTAATTCTATATTGGTATGTCTGAAAGGCTCTAGCTTTTCTTTGCGAACTGTGAAGCTAAATTCTGTAGATTGGTACAAGCAATCGACTATGTCTTCGTAGGTTTGCGATTTCGGTGCGATCCAACGGTGGATTTTGTCCAACATCCCGGGTACGCGACCGCCACTCCCGTTGGTTGATCGTTCGTAGGCTCAGTACAGTATTGTATCGTGTTAAAACTAACATGCACCGCTTCCCCGTCCGTCTTATATACTCGGACATTTTCTCGCGGAGAAACTGAAAAAATGAGTGACTCTCGCATGAGAGTTTATGGTTGGTGCTTTAGCTGAGCTACCGAACTCATTTACATATGACGAACGCAACAAATATGACTAGGAAACCTTGATATACATTATTTAGCGACTTGCACACCACATACTCTCTCCAGTTGAAGGTATAGTAATAATTCAGTTTAGTCCAGACCGAAGTAAATTCAACTGCTGTGCTACAAATACGGCTGTTTCGGAATTTACAGTTCATGAATCTTCAACGGTATATGTCGCTTGTCTGCCGCACAACAAATAAGGGGCGTGTAACGTTCAGATGGAAATTATGCGCATAGAGTTACCAATGTGAATGCTTTCCTCCATTCCTCTGCCACTGTTCTTACGGCATATTGACAAAATTCAATCCTACAGAAAGACCTGATGAATGTAAATACAAAGAAGAGAGTGGAAAGAATAAAGAAGGGCCAGATGAAAGACATCCGAAATATTAAGATCTATGACATGTTACATCGGGCATTCATAGCAAAACCTGTCAGACGTAAATATCAAATTGATAGAACAGGCTGTCTTTGGTCGCTTCGACATCCTCCTGCCAGTTCATTATGCGCTATTGTAGATTGTGTATCATGATGTATGAAAATATTATTAGAACCGCTGATTATGATAATGATCATTGATTGAGGATTTCGAAATGGGTTTCTCTGGCTGACATCAAATTCACGGTTAGTACTTGGGATGGTGTGAACCTCTGAAAGGTTCAGCTTCGTGTGAACGCGAACCTTTTTGAAAGGTTCTGTGTGAACGCGATCGTGAACCTCATGACGTCACTTGACGTCATATTGCTAATTTAATTCCAACTCAACATTTAAGTGAAGTGATAGTCTAAAATGTACAGTGTACACGATGCCTATAGCGACGACTCGGGCCACGTGATATGCCACAAAGCTGAAGTACATACTGACATTTTAAATGTCCTCAAATGCATCAACTGGGGCAATCAAATGATATAATATTCCCATAAAATCAATATCTTCCGTCGCTTTGACAACAATTTCGACGAGGACTTGCAGGGGAATTACGCCTTGAGAGGTCTTGGCCAGACCGGAAAATGCGTTCGACGTCTGAGTATTGCTACGCTGATATTGAACAGAGCGTAAAACACATTTCTGTACTTGCTACCGATACTACCCCATTAACAAGTTATAGAGCAGAAGCCAACATCCCAACCGCACGCATTTGGTTTTTATGATACAATAAACGTACGACATCAACATCGACCGCGTACGCCTGCTTTTTACATCAGACAACGATAAAAATTGCATTGATTGGTTAAATAAGCATCATTCGCTGAATACCTACATGTAGCGTATTTCGCTCTTCGTGTTTCGTGATAGGGGTCACAAAGCACTAGGTGCATGCTCGTTTAGTGTTTATTTTAATGCTGTCATCGCCATGCATAGAGGGGCCGCAGTTGAAATGAAATAAATTTCAACCAAAGATATTGTAATGACGTTCAAATTGTAATATATGAAAAAGGTTCACAGTGCAGAGCCTATCCGGGTTCGTTTGTGAACGTGAACCTCTAAATTTCTGAGGTTCACACACAGAACTCGAACATGAACCTCACGTTCACACCATCACTAGTTAGTACCACCACTACAGCTATTTGCGAGAACTTTGTTACAATACTGTTACAGCTCAACCAATGCGATTCTTCAAAGATTGTAGTCCATCCGTATTGTAAACAACTCAACCTGTAATAGTCATGAAACTATTTTTGCGTTCCACAGGTTGCTGCATCGTGATGGTAGGACAGACCGTACAATTGCATTTGATATGCTGGTTGCGTTCCGACGAAGCGCAGGTTTTTACGACCAATAAGTCGTGCGTGTGAGCATCATCGACACTATAGTTGCAATTCGATTTAAACAACAATAGTTTTACAACAACAGGACCAGTTTTATGGCGAAGTATGAAAGCAACCCGTCTTCATCATATCCCCGCAATAGAAACGAAGCAGTAAAATTTAATTCCGGAAACACAATCGTTTCAACTCACGTCATTGCGGAGTTCATGAGTATATTGACTTCCGCTAAGATGAAGTTCCTATGGCGTGTGGAGCATCGGCTATATTCACGGTTTAAAGTTACCTTATGATAGATACTATACAGATGATAACGAAGACGAGAAGAAGATATGATGAATGCGATCATACCTCGTTTGATATCGGAACCTCATTTACAACAAACCCAAGACGTTTTAATTTCCGGTAGTCAGCCTACGCAGTAAACGGTATTGTAAGCCATCAACAATATTGCGAAATACTTCGGTATTCCTTTGGACACATCAATTAGTATCCTATTATGCAGGGTGTGAACTTGTTAAAAGCGATTAGCAATACACCAGCGACCTCCCAAAATAAAATATCGAAAGTACATTACTAAATAGTCACAAAACACTCATTATGAACATCAGAAGGTATAATCAGATTCAATTAAAATATGTAGTAATCAAATAAGATCAAGTAGCATATCGATATCCACATCGCAATTACGCAATACCAGTGAATTACAACTAGGGCAAATGCACAACTCGGCATCGTCTCTATAAAAATGCATACAGTTACGCAGGTACACTACATATGTTACTTTACTACATACAGNTACGAAAAGAATGTNCAAAACGAAGAAGACCATCAATTAGATCCATGNTGTTTATACCATCCATAAATTACGTTTATGAAGTTGATAGGTATGNTGATAATAATAGGTTGATAATACCGACAACCGTTGGAATATTACTTAGGAAGTTCATCAGACTGTGATAATTTGACACGNAAAAANTAAGAATTTCATTAATTCTGAGTCGTGATTAACGTACACACAAACAAGTCTATAGTTATGCNATANCGACATTGGCCTTATTGGTACTNGAATTTTTATTGGGCACCAAAATTGTTCACGACTTTGAGATAAGCTCTTTTGCAATGTCTTTTGTGNACAGAANAGGAAGTTTCTGTTTCACATCTCAATCATTTTACAATAATTCCTGCCCGNCCTGATGTGTGTTGGGTGTTTTCGAAGATNCGTCGAATTTNATGGTGNGNATATGGNNTACNTTGNATCGCTATTTTCACNTTTTNTATGTCTTTGAGGTTACNTCAATCAGATTCACNGTACTNATGNTAACTTCCTTTGCATCAAAACTTGGTTTAACGTGTTGGCATCACAATTTCGAAAATACAGTGCGGTGAATTGCGAATTATGTGNTTCAGTGTCCGTGGGCTACAATGTCGGTAAGCACACCTTTAACAGTGTGTATTACTAATAATNAAGCGAGNTAATTTACACGTTTCGGCGAGTGGTACACGGCTCTTCAAANGAAGGCGCTTGTCTGTCGATGTAATTTCGTGATAGACTAAACTGTATATCGGATGCATACAAAACAAACTTTTGGATGGAGATATATACAAGATTTGCCCAAGGGTGCATCTCAGAAAGCGGGATAAACTGCGNAGTAAACAATCAAGCGAAGACAATAANCAATGGTAGCAATACACGTGGTACTGCCAATATGGNTTAGGGATTCAGATTGGGAGAAATCAGAACGCTTGAAACCGGGTATATATCTGACACGCGATTGATCATGAGATCATATTTTTCNAANGTGCTAATGTGATGATAAGATAATTCCACGCCTACGCGCCAGACACGGAAATCCATGCCATGCTCCAATCGATTACCCTGATTTGACGAAATGNGTCTTACCACTGTTGTGTCCATCAGTNTGCNCAGCTTGCGGATGACCCTGATCAACGCAAGATATGNGAATGGCGCCGTCTATCATCATGCAGAAACNATATCCAAATCGGTATTGTCAGGNCACGTTTTAGGCACAGACGTGGCGTAGGATTTACATCAAATGTCACNATGTATTTAGTAAATTCAATTGATGTACATATAAACAAAACATTCGTCGAGACAGTNTCCCGATTATATGTCTGATCGCTTTATATAGCCAGTCTGCATTATTTCTTTTATATTGACAACTAGTTTCCGCGCCACTGAGCAGCCGAGCTGTCACTAGATAAATTTTACGTCAAGTTTATGTCGAATTGTACCAATTTCTGCGATAACCTTATCTATCAACTCTTAAATATACACGTGGCATATCACTTCCGGAACAACAATACGGCGACTCCAATTATTGTATCGCAACATGGCCAATATCGTAATTGAAAATCTGCTCATGAAAATAAATTTTCAAATGCGATTTCGCTTATTGCGATACTAATAACATCCCGTGTAGTCAAGACTAGATCCTGACCGAAATCTGAAATTGCAACCGATACCGATATCATCGATGTAGAAAATTCAGGCTGATAAATCGATTTTTTCTGCCGATGTCAAAATATCACTTATACCAAGGAGTCTGATGCTAATACGTGACAGGGATATGAAAAATAAACCCATATCAACTTCATTTATTTACAAATAGACTGCATAATTGAGTAAAACAAACTACCGTGAGAGAGTGGCACTTAATTTTTACAAAAGTTGAAGCCTTTATACTTTTTTAGAATCATTAGGGTATATGAGATATTCAAAAGGTTCCGTTGTATAACCCAACAGTTTAAGATTTGCATGGTGTCTACTCGTTCCGTTTCTTTCTTCGCTCTTCAATCAATCATACATAGGCTATATTTATATGTTCTTTAGGGTTGAAACCTACGTGACAGCAATTTGCTGTCAGCTCCTGTAGGACTGTCAAATTGGTTACTTTCCCATTTCACGGACGGCCTGGCGAGACCGCCCAAAATTACATTTTTGACGGTACGCAGCAACAAAATAACGCAATGCTGATATAATAAAAGCCAAACAGAAAAGCGATAATCCACAAAATACGTCACATACCACACCCCAAAACCCTAGGGCTACAAACTTGACCCAAGGCATTGCAGCAAAACTCGGTATTGGCGACTTTAACAAAATGAGTAGCCTGGAAAGGTAGCACATAGTGATTATGTAATGAGCGTCGGTCTCACCTGGGCGTCCGACAAATGGAAAGGGACCTCAAATACAAACGACGGTGAATCAATCAAGCGATCTATTTTCATATAGTTCAGGCACTGTCGTGCGTGGCTGGGGTTGTTAAACTTTTAGCTGGCACGCTATTGCGTCATAGATAACATTGAGATGCAAGTAATCAATCACATAGCTCTTTGCTAAGCAAATCAAACACGGAACTATACTAGAAATACTTTTACATAGTTTTTTTAAATCACTCCTTTTCATTTTGCGCAATACATGATAAAGTTGCTGTAAAAAATAGCATGAGAAAACAGGAAAAGATGCAAAAAGCTGCAATAAAAGATTCCTCTAAACTGCTTAAAACTTCATCCTACATATATTCTGAGTATTTATGAAGCTCCTGGAAGATGTGAAATAAAGTTGCAAAAGTTGCAAAAACTTGTCCTACTAATAAATTACCTTTAATGATATTTATTTATCGATCTGTCTTGGTGTACTGAAAAGGAAAGCGCTCTTGTACGTTTCGTTAAGCCGACAAACGCAATCGAGCGCACCAAGATTGCTTACGTTCACGCATAAGGAAAGCATGACGAGAACTAGACAATGGTTGGCTTACCGGGGGATTTACGCCATGATAGTAGCCTCAAATCAGACTCCAAAATTACTCGGCCGAGCACTGGCTTGTATGACAGTATCGTCGGTGGAGCGATAGTCCGATTCGGAGTACAGACTACCAGACAGATTGCTGTTTATAAGTTCAATGCAAGTTGACACTAATACTTGCTTACCATTGTATATATCGTATGCTAACGGCGCAACAAAGCATCTACCTAATACAGAGGTCTCAAACACGCGGCCCGCGGGCCGCATGCGGCCCGCCAGAGCATTTTG